>ML390404.1:42338-100985 GCA_005239525.1 Nicotiana knightiana | reverse complement strand
GGGAATGTAGAAGTATAAGATATTTGCACTAAGGTGTCTTAGAGGTTGTATTCTTATTTTAACTTAACCCTAGTTGTTAGAGTTGTAGTTAGTTGACCATAGTCAGAATGTTAGTTAGGTTACTGTATATAATAGACTATTTTCTTTCTATGTATTCAGTTGAGTTCATTTTCGTTACAAATGGAAGCGAGCTAAGCTCTCAATTCTCTCTGTGTGTTTCGTGTTTTCAGTTGCTTTCTTCTTCTTGTCGGCTTAACACCAGTATACTTGATTAATTTCATTTTTTGGGCCTCATTTACAAAATATTATTATTGACATTTCTTTTTACTCAAAATATTAGAAATAATTTAGCAGGAGAAGGGATTTTGTTTTATTTTAATAAACACGATCCAAGAAGATCATATGTTCAGAAAGTATAGCTGCTAAAATCTGAATAGTCAAAGCAATGAACCAATCAGAAATGTGGAAGTCAATTATTATAATCTAATAGTTGCGTTTCAATATCGCGACGTGTTGCTCACGTTACTAACGTGACACCAACAACTCCACCATTATTGAGGGCTTTACTTTGTAGAATTTATTAATGAATTCACACTATATATACACGCACAATGCATTCAAACGCATACACGTCTACCACCGAAGGATGTGGTGTAGTGAATGAGACTGCTCTTTCCTTAACTAGAGGTCTCGGGTTCGAGCTCTGGGTATGAAAAAATTCTTGGTAGGGAGCGCTTTCCGCCGAATGGTGCCCTACGCGGCGTGAATCCGAATATAGTCGGGCTCCAATATGAATACCAGACATCGGGTGGGAAATCAAAAAAAAATATACACGTCTTCAATTTAAGATTTAAACTTTTTGAGATTAAGATTGAATTTTTACCTCCACCTTATATATAGCGTCCTCTGTCTTAGTTCAAATGACTTTGAAGATTTTTTAATTCTTTCTTAATTGTTGAAAATCGCGGCTTATAGTATTTCATATGTTTCAATTTTTCTAATAAAAGATACTCCATAATATTTGACACTATCGATTCCAAAATGTTTTCCCTATTATATAATGCTCAGAATTTTTAATTATTCAATCTCTCAGATTACAAACTATCTTTTGAATGTGTATATTTTAATATTTTCTTCCACTTAAGCTACATTATAGAAAAAATATCCAAGTTAAACACAAATCAAATATTTCCACCCTTCTACCGAAAACCCTGTCATTCCTTTGAGATGGAAAGAGTAATTTTGACATTTCCATAGATCTGAAAATATTAAATACTATGGGCGTGTTTGGTATACCGGAAAATATTTTTCAAGAAAATATTTTCTTGAAAAACAAGTAGTAATCTTACTCATTTTTCGGTGTTTGATACGTAAATTAAAAAAAATAACTTCTCAAGAGTATTCATAAACAATTTAGATACAATAAACATGAAGTCATAAGCTTTCGAACCAACAACATTCCTAACCCATAAATTTGATAAACTTCTGAACCGCTAAACTTTCGAACACGTAAACACTATAATTTCTAAACACACAAACTTCCAAACACATAAACCTCTGAACTCATAACTTTGGAATTCGTAAAATATTGAACTTGTAAACCGAAAAAATAAAAAAAACATCACTGAAAATATTTATAAAAAACAATCGGGGGAAGGGGGAGGGGGGAGGGTTGGTGGGTGGGCGAATGGTGCAGAAAAACAAAAAAACAAAAAACAGAAAACAAAAAATTAAAAATAAAAATTGCGGGGTGGGGCGGATGGTGCAGAAAATGAAAAATCGAAAATATTTTCCTAACTTTTTCTAGAGAAGTCATTTTCCTCCAATTTTAGGAAAATGTGATATCTTGGAAAATATTTTTTAAACTATTTTGTGCAACTAAACAGTGGAAATGAGAATATATTTCGTCATACCAAACACACCCTGTATGTAAAAAACTTGGTTAAATGTAATTGTAGAAATTGCACGGGGCGCCCTATTTAGTCGCCCCCATTTAACCTATACTCACTTTTTAAAAAAGTTTTAACTTGTACCCACTGTTTAAATAACTTTAGCTCCTCCTTCGTTTTTTGAATGCTGAATATTGAGATATTGTTATGCGTTCTAACATAATTATTCATATATATCTGCTTGTCCCATTATGTTCAGTTTGATCTTATTCATAATAATTTAACCTCTTAGAGATTTTAGCTTTACAGGCACATATGTAGTAACTTGTTTTTATGTCGAAAATATTTTTCATTCTTCAATCTTTGACATGAACAGCATCAATCGTTGCTAATCATGGTCTATTTTAAATTCATTGTTGTTCTAGAACTTCAGCTCTAAGAATGCTGAAGTTCAGCAAATATAAACAAAAACTTTAGCTCCTAGAATGCTGAAGTTCAACAAATAGAAAACAAACTTCAGCCCTGAAGTTCATCACAAACAGAACAAAGCTTCAGCTAAAACATGCTGAAGTTTAGCAAATACATAACAAAACTTCAGCTAAAATATGTTGAAGTTTAGCAAATACAAAACAAAGTTTCAGCTACTAGAATGCTGAAGTTCAGCAATTACAAACAAAGCTTCAGCTACTAGAATGCTGAAGTTCAGCAATTACATACAAAAACTTCAACCAACACATGTTATTTTATTGAACTGAAGTTTGTCATTTGCACTATGAACTGAAGTTTGCGTGATTGTCTTTGCAAGTCAGGCCAAACTTCATGCAAAAATATCTAAAGTTTTGCTCCACTTCAGGCAATTACAATTGACAGTTACAAGAACGGCGGGGAGATAATAGTACCTGGCAGGCAGGGAGAGATACTTGTATTGATAATGCCAAAGTCGGCTTCAACATTATTTAAGGTGAACATGATAGTGAGACGACTTGAACATACCCCAAACGAGAAAAAAGAAAGTACAGTAATTCAAGCAATGTAATGTTCACAACCATTTCAGGAACATTCTTGAAAGTTAAACTTGATCTTCTGTAGAAACAATGGCTACCATACGTTTGTTGGTTTAATCTATTTAGTTCTACATAAACACACTAGGGGTACATAACTGGAAACTCATGACATATTACACTCGTTTCTCCATAGAAATGATCAACGAAAAGTTAGCTCTGCCTGCAACACCTAAAATCTGTTACAGTAGTCCTTGCTAAGCACAACACTGAGCCTAATTAAGTTAAGAAGAAAGAAATATTACAAATTTCAGCAGCCAATTGGTTATTGGTTATCTGGGTAAAAAAAATTGGTTATCGGTTATCATTACAAGTACATCTTGAGAGAGAGAGAGAGAGAGGGGCATGGCATACATGAAATTAGAGCATACATACATCACAATGCAGTATGCAATTCAACTGGTTCCCACTATTCTGGACTTCCTTCTTTTCTTGCTCTCAGGCGTGCACCTAGTTCCACTAACCTTTCCAAACTTCACCGCAAATCTGCAAGCTGAACTGGGTGCTGATGGCGATGAACCAAGAGGTGCTTGGTTTTCTTGACCTTTGTTCTTTCGCTTTCTAATGTACCGATTGGAAATGGAAGAGTTTTCTCTCTCTTTCGGAGACTGAAGCTGCATCCTCGCCCTATTATCATGCCTAAGGAGTCGAACATAGAAGGGATTCACAGCTGTGTAACAAGTGAACTCGTTTGTTCTACCCTTTTCCAAATGAACATCACCATTATTTACCTGCAAGATTTTATTCAATAAATAAGAACATAAAAGGATAATACTGCCCATAGAAGCCACTTGGCGTGTAAGAGAACTTTATGTTCTTCTATCTACTTTAAGCTATAGCTGAACCAAAGTTGTAATTCCTTGACAAGGGACTATACCAATTGCAGAAGTGCAGAAAATGTTCGAGCAACATCGTGCTTCTTTTGGCCCATGACAACATCAGAAAAAGACATCGAGTTTGTACTATTCCCTTCCAGCGATAACTTGCCCAAAATCCGAACCCCATATTCAGCAATATCAAAGGGTGGATGTGAGTCCTGTATGCGAACACTGGATCATTAAGAACCATAACTTAACAGAGAACATAAGAATGAGTACTGTTGGACTACATACTTGTTCCTCCAAGTTCTGCTCAATTCTCTGCCTCCATGTTGAAACTCGAGCAGCCAGTTCACTCTGCTTTTCAGTTTCAGCAAGGTTATCTAGAAGAGCATCCTAGACAAAACATTAGGTTACAAAAATGATCGGTCAAAACCCAAAAAAAGATCCAAATAAGTAGCAAATAACATTTTTCTGAATTTTTGGGAAACTAATAAGCCATTGTGGTCAAAGGAGAAAAGCATGAAAATGTGTCAAGGTCTAAAGGAACTTTAAGTGCAACTTCAGAGCAAATTCCTTCCTAATAAAGGAGCTAACAAAAAAAAACTCCCTCCATTGATACTTCATTGTTAGTCTGTGGAACTTTAAGTGCGAATTTAGCGCACATGCTTCCACAAAGAACGAGCAAACACAAAACATATGCATCCATTGATACTTCATTTTTAGTATGTTCTAAAACTAGAGACATTTCAACATTTGGGAGCGCTTTAATCTTTACATTTGCACTTAATGAAATGCTCTAATGGTTTCTTTTGTTTCCCAAAAAAAAATCTCTAATGTAATGACATGACATGTTGAAACCACTAGAGATATTTTTGGTTTCTTATATTTTTAGCTTATGAACTTTCCTTTATAAATTTCTATTTCGAATCAAATACCATCACAACAGATAAATCAGACGAAGCAAGCATATATATGTAATGCAGGAAAACAAACTATAAAATGCAAACGGCAATTATATGGGCAATGAATTGAAAGAACTTGCAACTAAGTGAATTATGCAAACTAAAAACCATACCAATCAAATTCAAAAACCTTTTAAAGTTTCTTATATAGATGCATGTTTAGTACTCCTTCTGTCCAAATTTATGTGGCAAACTTTCCTTTTTAGTTTGTCTCAAAAAGTATATCACCTTTCTATATTTAGAAGTAATTTGAATTCAAAATCCCTTTACACAAAGGCCTAAAACTTGTTTTGGACCACAAATTTCAAAAGTCTTTCTTTATTTCTTAATCTCCGTGCCCGGTCAAATGATGCCACATAAATTGGGACGTAGTCCGTAATCACTTTTAACAATTAACATATAGCTTGCCATCAATATTTCCTTGTCTAATGGTACCCTTCTGTAACGACCCGGCCGGTCGTTTTGAGTATTTTAGTCTCGTTCCCCTATTTATTGTCTCATCTATGTTATATTATGGTTATGTGACTTGTCGGGGTGGTTGGTTTGGTTGCGGGTGAGTTTCGGAGTGGATTGGGACACTTAGTCCCAAGGTTGGAAGCTTAAGTTGAACGAGTTGACCGGAGTTTGACTTTGTATAGACGATTCCGGAATGGAGTTTTGATGGTTCTGACAGTTCCGTATGGTGATTTTGGACTTAGGAGTGTGTCCGGATATTGATTTGGGGGTCAGTAGGTTGATTGAAGAACTGCTGAGTCTGGTGCCTGCGCACTTTGGGCACCGCAGAAGCGACCTCCGAACCGTAGAAACGAAGTTTGGTCAGCTGCTTAAGAAGCGTGCTCGTAGAAGCGAGCCCTTGTCCGCAGATGTGGAAGGTCCCTGGGCATAATGAAAAGTCGTACCTGTGATGGATTTTCCGCAGGTGCGGAGCCGCAGAAGCGGTTGTTGGTCCTCGGAAGCGGAATAACCGGGCAGAAAAGGGACTGAATCGACGGTTAGAGTTATTTTTCATCTTTTGAGTTAGAGAGCTCGGTTTTGGGTGATTTTGGAAGGGATTTTCAAGGATTTGATCAGGGTAGGTGTTTTTTATTCAAATTTGATTATTATTCATAAATCCATCATTGTGTTTATCATTTAATTAGTGTATTGAGTAGGAAAAATTGGAGAATTTTGTGAAAACTTCCTAATCTACTCACTTTGTTTCAATTTAGATGACACATTTTCATTATTAGTCTGTTCCAAAAAGAATGATACATTTCTACAATTAGAAATAATTTAACTTTCAACTCTTTATTTTACCCATTTTACTCTTAATAAGAAGCTTTTATAACCACACAAATGTCATGGCCCCACAAAGTTTTTACCCCTTAAGCTTTTAAGACCACAAGTTTCAAAAGTTTTCTTTTTTTTTCTTAATCAAACTACCTCATCTAAATTGAAAAGGGGAGTGTAAATTGACGATTTGAAGGTCGATTTGAGGTCGGAATTGGATAATTTTAGTATGGTTAGACTCGTTATTGAATGAGTGTTCGGATTTTGTAAGTTTGGTCGGGTTCCAAGATGCGGGCCCGTGGTTGACTTTTTGAGTTGACTTTTTGATTTTCTTTAAAGATTGCAACTTTATTATCCGAAATAATTTCCTATGGTTTGTAATTTATGATATAAAGTTATTTTGGCTAGATTCGAGTTGTCCGAAGTTGGATATTCGCGGGGAAAGCATAGCGGATTGAGTTAGCTTGTTTGAGGTAAGTACATTGCCTAACTTTGTGTGGGGGAACTACCCCTTAGGATTGGAGTTGTTTATTTTATTTGTGATATGTGAAAGCCGTGTACGCAAGGTGACGAGTGGGTACACAGGCTATATGTGGTATTTGATCGGTTTAGGCTATTTACACTTTTTTATGTCCTTAATCTAATTGCCATAGCATGTTATATCTTTTATTGTTATGGATGTTTGGCCAAGCTGGAAAAATCAGCTTATTTTGAGAAGTGCTTTTTCAAAAGTACTTTTGGTGAGAACAGTTTGTGTATGGTTAATTAATTTAAAAAGCACTTCAAAACAACAATTAATGTTTGACCAAGCTTTTAAAAAGTGCTTCTAAGTGTATTTTTCTCAAAAGTACTTCTCAAAAAGTGTTTCCGGGAAGAAGCTACTTTTTTCTGCTTCTGCTTCTACTCAAAAGCACTTCTTTTCCTCCAAAAAGCTTGGTCAAACACTTCAACTTTGGAAAAAAAAATACTTCTTTGAAAAAAAGTGCTTTTCAGCTTGGAGAAGTTTGGCCAAACAGGCTATTAATCTGCCCTCATATGCTTTATTTGACATTGTTAACACTTGTTTCACCTCTTACTTGTTTTTCTGCTCTTATATGCTTTAGTTGAAATTATTGCCTTCCTATTGTCTTGTTACTTCTTTAATTGTGGAATTACTTACTTGAAGTTGTTAATTCATGGAATATCTCTTGTTTAGCTATTGGTGTTGAAGTTGTAAAAGCCATTATCACTTGAGACGAAGTTGTTAGTTGTTGAGATATCATTCTTGTTGAGCTATTCAGCATTTTTTTGTTATTATTGAGACTCTTGTACACATTGTGGTTGAGCCATGGACTATTTGTTGTGGAAACAATGGTATTATTGGTTCTTTTGGCAAGTTGTGGCATATGGGCACTTGTGGTGCGAGTTGTGATTATGTTGTGATATTGATGCGCATGTGGCAGTATAAGAATAGGACTTAATGTGCATGTGGCGGCATAAGGTAGGATTTATGTGTGTGTTGCTAGTAAGGGAATTACTTGAAGCCACGCAGCGACATAAGGTAGGCTAAAGTGCGTATAGCTATTTCAGGAAAAATATTTTCAAAACTATCTAAATGTAAGACTCACGCGGCGTTATAAGGAAAGATTGTGATTGTGATTGTGAAATGAGATTATGAGGCGGTACCTTGGTTGTGATTTTTGTTGTTATCTCTCATTTACCTCACTTGTACTTGTCCTCATTGTTTTCTTGATATTCATATTATGTGTTCCTTCCTTGTTGCCTTTATTGCTTTAAATTCAGTTATAGCTTATCTTGTTGTATTGCTTTATTGCCTCATTTTCCCTTGTTTCCATTATTAGACTGTACTACACTTGTTCAGCTTCTTTTTCTTATCCTAGTAGGTGTCTTGACCTGGCCTCGTCACTACTCTACCGAGGTTAGGCTTGATACTTACTGGGTACTGTTGTGGTGTACTCATACTACTCTTCTGCATATTTTTGTGCATATCCAGGTACCTCGACCCAGGCTAGGCACCAGTGAGTAAAGCATTCAGTTCGGAGACTTCAAGGTATACCTGATTTTGGGAGTAATCAGGTACTACTTACTCTTATTTAGACTGTGATGTATTAGGAATTTTACAACATGTTCGAGTAGAACTTATCACTCAATCTCACCAGATTTTGGGAGTAATTGTTAGCATTGTTAAGTTCGATTATGACAGTTAGATGGTTTAAATTTGAAATTCTATTGTTATTTTCGCTATTTCTCCATGCATGTTAGGCTTATCTAGTCTGCACTAGGTGCCATCACTACATCCTCCGATGGGAAATTTGGGGTCGTGACACCTTCTCAAGATAAAGTTCTTGGACAAGGCAGACGCCTTAATGTCTTTGGTGCTAGCATAGTTGCATTAAAGTACCACACAAGCGAGACGAAGCGCCCAAGTTACATTGCTAGATTTAAGGCTTAAACAACGCCTTTAACAATAACATGATAAGACATTTAGAGGCCATGTTAGTGAAATCGCCATCTTGTCCCATTTTGGATTGAAAAAATAGTGTAAATTTATAAGCATTAACAAAACCTCATAG
Organism: Nicotiana knightiana; assembly: GCA_005239525.1. NCBI lineage: Eukaryota > Viridiplantae > Streptophyta > Magnoliopsida > Solanales > Solanaceae > Nicotiana > Nicotiana knightiana. The sequence continues at coordinate 92,410 of ML390404.1, read as the reverse complement.
ATGCATGGACCTACAGTGAGGCAGGGAGGTTTACAAGCTAGCAAACATATCATATAAAAATAAATCTAACAACATTATCTTCTGCATCACAAATTAAAGAAAAAATAGCATTTTTAGTCTTACTAAGTGGGAGCGACAAAGATCTTCAAGGTTTGCATGAGCATCGGGATATTCATGAGTGCCATTGTCAAAGGGTGAACCATAATCTTTATGCTGCAGAATGAGAATATATGAGCATAATTTGTCCATGCCAGATTGAGCCACCTTGAATACACATTTCTAAAATAGTAAAACAGCTTATGTAGTTTACCAAACCTTTTCACCGTGTTGAGTTACATCCTCATTCGCATCTGCCAATTCTGGTACATCATAATCAGGTTGCCCAAAATCATGATCTCCACTATCATATTCATTTTCTTCATTGTTTTCCTTAGGACTAAACAGGTCATCATAATCTTCGTTCAACCCCCTAATAAGTGATTCTCGCAGCTGCAAAAAGAAACCCAGTACAATGAAACAATTTGGACATGCAATATTACACACAAATACAAGATCAATAAACAAAACCTTCTCATAAGGAGGAGGAGATTGTGATTCTCCCTGCTTTTTCATGGCACAATATTTTTTCTCCCATATATCATTGAGGTCTGAACTGGTGGTACCATGTAATCTTGCAAGTGTAAACTCTGTAGCCAAAGATGCACGTTTTCTGGAATCCACACCCTGCCTTCTACTAAAATTAACTGCTTGAATGCATGAAATCTATATATTAGATCACAAAATTAACAGTTAAAGAGAAGCACGTAATAGGAAAGGAAGCTTTGCAACCTTTTCTGTAAGGTTTTACTTTCAAATCGCCAAGTTCATGGGGATTCAAGGGTTTCCATGGGTCTTCATCGTCAGAGTCATCTGAATCTCTAGGCTCTGGGTATCCATCTTCACCTCCATGTCCATCGTCGTAATTATCATGAATAGCACAATTACCATTATCGTAATTATCAGGCATGTCACAATCACCATTATAACTTGCAGGACCAAACTCAGGCTCAACCCTTGGTGACATACAAAAATTAGCATTGTGGCTCTTTTGAGCTGAAAACTTGTTGGCAGTGCCCTCAGAAACTCTAGTGGGAGAGAGAAAGCTCTTTCGATGTTTGGAACCTACAGAACCACCCCTGCAGCTATTGTTTAGCCCCTTCCCCACAATATCATCATTGTTCAAAAAATTATCCACTGCTACAGCATCACAGGAGTCCAACAGAATAAAATCTTGGTAAAGATCACATGTGGCTAGCTGCAAGTAATAACATAACTACTTAATATAACAGCAACTTTACTTCTACTGCAAACAGAAACAGTACCATACCAAGTAAGACTCTAGTTCTCCTGAATCTCCTGTAGAGTCCAGGCAATCACCTTCACGGACAACCAGATTTGCAGGGGCTTTCACTATCTGGGTCAGTGAAGAATCCCTATGTGTTGCACTATCTAGCATGTTCTTTGCTTCCACTGCCAAACAAAATTTATAATGATGATGATGAAGATGGTGATTTTGAATTCTTGTTATTCGCCAAAATAGTAGAGAAATAAAGAGCTACCAGGGATTTCTTCTGAGACCCAGAATGGATCATTCTCGTCAACATTAGCATTTTCCTCTGCCTGTGCTGATGCACTTTCTGGGTGGTCCTGCTCGCTGATTTGATGGAAAATATGACATTATTGGCTTTCAGTTTTTTAGTATATAAGCACTGAATAAGTATTATGAGCTATACTACAATCCTTTTTTCTTCGCAGTGAAATACATAACGTATCAACAACCAGTTAGATGAATTATCTTCCAGCAGCCTTCCCTCAAGATCGGAACCAAATTAATACCTTTGTCGCACTTTCATATTGCACAACTTCGTTTGGCATGTAGTCTAAAATATTAATGTGGCTTAGGTATCATACAAGTGGCAGTAGTAGCTAATAAAAAGTAGTGACATCAAAGTTTAACTTGGAGCAATTGCATTCTTACAATTTGTGAAACAATTATAAGTAGAACCCTGACAATCCTTATCAGATGTCTCAAAAAGGAAAAAGGCGATACATAGATGGGGATGGAAGAGTAATGAGAATGGTATCCTTGTGAAAAGCATTTGATGTTAAAAGATCCTGCACGAGCTTCAATTCTTACTTTCCCGGGAGACACTTATAAAGTCCCATAACACGTCACACTTGTCTCTGAAACCCCGTTGCTCCACCTAACTCCAGTTAGTTCAGATCGCCTCGCACAAGTTTTCGTGTAAGACTTCAATATAACTTGCTTCTTAATTCCTCGGTTGACATACCCACTATTAAAAATATAGGTAAACATCAATAACCTAGAGAAACAACCTAAATTTCAGACCAAAAGTATGAGGAATGTCATCAAGATACTGTAATGTGCACATCGCATTGTGATCACTGACCACCGACCAATACAACTCTCCCAATTGATTATCTCCAGGTTGGAACTTAAATTTAACTAACCAGTGTAAGAAAAGGTTCTAGTCATGAATGCTATGAAATTCAAGGAAGCTCTGGTTTTCTAGGAAACGAATAAATTCAAGCCCATGATCAGATTTTTTAACAGATATCACATCATCGTCTTAGCACTCCTAATGTGTTACTAATTGTTGAAGGACCTAACAGTCACAGCAGTTAATCCCATAATGAAGCTCAAGCAGAGCTAACTAACCTCATAAAAAAATGCAGTGCTAGACTGAACTTTTACATGATAAAGCTGAAGACAAAAGAACCACGGAAAAAAAATATATTAAAACTCCCTACAATCCAACGAAAAAAAACAGTTTTACTTAAAAGAATCATAAGAAAGAGAGAACCTTTTCTGGGTAATGAACTCCAAGGCATGTAATACCAATGAATACAGATATTCAACCTTCCTGCTGTAAATCTGAACTGATCCCTGAAGCAGCAATGCAGCTACGCGTCCCAAATAATTAAAACACAAACATTAATACTACAACCTTAAAATTTCTTCATTTTCTTGAAAGAAAAATTAAATATTTAGGAACCACAAAAAAGGAAATATTATTATGCTGAAAATGAACTAACCTTCAGCAAAATTGACAGAAAGGCAATGAGCATTATCGTGGTCAGCAGCAGCAATTTCACCAGAACAGATTTTAAGCAAATAGTCTTCTAAATTTTTGGCCACGTCAACCCCCCAATTCGATTCGAGGTCTCGATGTGGCTGTAAATTATGAAACCCGCTGCTGCTCGGTTCTTCTTGCTCTTTTCTCATCTTATGAGAATTCCAATAGCAAAAAGATTCATTAGGAAACCCTAAATACTGATATTTGGAGCACCCAAATGCAAAAAAAAAAAACCTATTTTTCAACAAGGAGGTGAATTCAGAGAGTAATTACGGTGACCCAATTGAAGCTTTTGAAAGAGAGTAATAGAGGAATCGCCGGAGAGCCACCGGAAATTGAGAGTTCAGTGTGGGTGAGAGTAAGAGAAGAGGAGGTTCAAATTTTTTGGGTTTATTTTTTCCCGCTCCAAGATGTGAATATCCAAAATGGGCCATGGACTCTATTTATGGGCCTACTAAAGCCCATTTTTGTTTACTGTAGTTCGGTAAAGCCCAAATAGTTTGGGTTATAGGTAGAAATGAGGGGCTTTTGCGTCCGTACCCACTTTTTGTGTCACATTTTAACTTATACCCGCTTTGTAAAAAAAAATGCATATGTACCCGCTTTTGCGCATAACTTCAGCATGCGGGGCTGAAGTAGCAAAGACAATCACGCAAAACTTCAGCATTCTAGTAGACGGGACTGAAGCAGCTTGCGAACTCTTCAGCTCTAGTAAATGGGGAACTTCAGCTCTAGAGCTGAAGTTTTTGTCTTTGTAAATGGGGAAGAACTTCACCTCTAGAGCTGAAGTTTTTGTCTTTGTAAAAGGGGAACTTCAGCTCTAGAGCTGAAGTTTTGTCTTTTGTAAATGGGGAACTTCAGCATACGGGGCTGAAGTTCCCAAGTTATAATGACAACAACTTCAGCATACGGAGCTGAAGTTCCCCCAGTTACACTGGAAAACTTCAGCTCTAGAGCTGAAGTTTTGTCTTTTGTAAATGGGGAACTTCAGCATACGGGGCTGAAGTTCCCAAGTTATAATGACAACAACTTCAGCATACGGAGCTGAAGTTCCCCCAGTTACACTGGAAAACTTCAGCTCTAGAGCTGAAGTTTTGTCTTTTGTAAATGGGGAACTTCAACATACGGGGCTGAAGTTCCCAAGTTATAATGACAACAACTTCAGCATACGGAGCTGAAGTTTTCTATAGCTGAAGTTTTGTCTTTGTAACTGGGGAACTTCAGCCCCGTATGCTGAAGTTGGTGTCTTTATAACTTGGGAAGAGCTGAAGTTCGTAACTGGGAAACTTCAGCTCTAGTTTTGTCTTTGTAACTGGGGAACTTCAGCCCCGTATGCTGAAGTTTTGTCTTTATAACTTGGGAAGAGCTGAAGTTCGTAACTGGAAAACTTCAGCTCTAGTTTTGTCTTTGTAACTGGGGAACTTCAGCCCCGTATGCTGAAGTTTTGTCTTTATAACTTGGGAAGAGCTGAAGTTCGTAACTGGAAAACTTCAGCTCTAGTTTTGTCTTTGTAACTGGGGAACTTCAGCCCCGTATGCTGAAGTTTTGTCTTTATAACTGGAGAACTCCAGCTTAACTAGTGAACTTCAGCTCAATGAGGGAAAGGGGAGCTGAAGTTATTTAAAAAGTGGGTACAAGTTAAAAAAAATTTTAAAAAGCGGGTATAGGTTAAATGGGGCGACCAAATAGGGTGCCCCGCCCAATTTTTACTAGAAATGATACCAGTTAGCTATTCTAGTAAAAATTGCACGGGGCGCCCTATTTGGTCGCCCTCATTTAACCTATACCTATTTTTTTTAACTTTTAATTTATACCCACTTTTTAAATAATTTCAGCCCCCTTTCTCATCCTCCTTCTCCTCCTTCGTCTTCTTCTTCTTTCTTCTGTTGTTGTTGGTGTTGCTATGGAACTTTAGTTCATGGGATGATTGCCATATATATGTTTATCAGATTATTTAAAAATAAATTATAAATAATTATGTAAGTTAGTAGACAATAATTTATGAATATTTTCACGTACGTAAGTTAGTAGACAATGATAATTCTGTTCTTTTCACGTTTATTGTTTCCAAAATTTATGATTTAGATACTATTGGCAATCTGATTTATGATAATTTATGATTTATTTATCTAGTATGTTAGAAAGCTTTTTTCAAAAACTTCAGCTTATATAGTGCTGAAGTTTTTACATATGAACTAAATAACTTCAGCTCTAGAGCTGAATTTCGCCAGTTACAAAACAAAAACTTCAGCACACTTGGTTCAGCACACTTGCTACTTCAGGCCCGTCTATTAGAATGCTGAAGTTTTGTGTGATTGCCTTTACTACTTCAGCCCCGTATGCTGAAGTTATGCAAATAAGCGGGTACAGTTGCAATTTTTTTGTAAAGCGGGCACAAATTAAAACGTGCCACAAAAAACGGGTATAGATGCAAATGTCCCGCTATTCTAGAGGGTTGCTATTTAGAAATTAACCACTGAATTTCAGTTTTTCAATTTAATTTTTCAGGACACAAATTTTTGAAGTTAAGATTTTAGTTCAAATTTTCAGAACAAAATAAATACTGGTTAAATCCTAAATAGTAGTCCTAACAATGACCAATTATGTACTCTCACCTTTATTCTTTGCACAAACAAGAAAGATAGTAGATGCATAGTCAGGACTAGTGGTGGCAAAATGAATTTAAAAAATAATTATCTACTAAAAAATGAGTTGGATAATTAGCTTTTTGAAGGGGTCAAATATGGATAAGACCCATATTATCCACTTAAAAAACAAGTACGTAATGGATAACCAATGAATTTAACTTTTACATTTACAAATACTCAAATTGAGGGTTACTCAAATTTGGGAAACTAGAAATTCTCCTAAAAGTGGTCGCATTCAAGAAGTTGTGGATAATATGGACCCGTATTAAATATGTGTGGGTCTGATATTTTATCCATTTTTTCATTACCCATTTTCGACCCGTCCATATCCAATCTAACCCGTTCGTTTGCCACCCCTAGACAGGACTATGGAATATTTCTTCTTGTAGCGACTACCAATATGTATGCACACAATTGTCTTGAAGTTCATATTGTCGTAGTTTGAATTTCAAGAGATTTCCTTCAAATTCAATAGATTTTCCTTGAAAACAACAAATTTTCTTTGAAGTTCATGCAATTTTCCTTAAGTGTGACTGTGTCAACTTCAAGAAAATTTGTTGGAGTTCATGTGATAGTTCAAATTCGGGAAAATTTACTATATTCTAAACAATAGCCCTAGTGATGGCTATCAGATATATTTTTATGTTTTTCCGCGATAGAATTGCAAAAACTCAACTGGGTCGATGGTGCTCAAAAAGCGGTTGTCATTCAAACTACACCAAATCAAAACGAAAACGTCAGAAAGATCAATATATTCGTAAAAATTTGATATTATGGGAAATGATCAATGGTTTTTGCAGTGTGTACGGGTAAAATCGGGGATAAATTACCCTCAATTTCCCGATGAAGATATGAGGAACAACGTGATTCGTCGTTGGCTCTGGTAAAATCGAGGGTGCCCGCAGATCGTAGCCTGGGGTGGATGAGTGATACACTGGAATCGAGCATGGCCAAACATGGGAAGAACCAGGCTCGATCGAAACAAAGAATTTGGGTTAAAAGGAACACTATTAAAAAGGGAAAATGAGGAGCCAAAATATCCACCATCAACCGGATATTACGGGATGAATCACGCCCGATATTAACTAGGGATCGTGTTTTCTTGGTAAAAAAGGGAAGAAAAGATTTTTACCTTATTTAGATTTGTATTAGGGTTAAAACTCATCTACTATATAAAGAGGGGAACCTTTTCACTTTTGGGTCACAGTTGGCACGCATATCAAAGCAATAAAGTTTACTTTTGTTTAGCAATTGTTCAAGTGTTCTTATGTAAGGCCCATGAAATTTCGCCAAAGAATTTAAGGTTTCGTGGTGCCGAGGTAGGCTTATGTGTTTGAGGCGGTACAGGCTTTTTGGTTGAGGAAGGCAGTGAGGAGTTGATGGAAATGCTTTGGCAAAAGAAGGCAGTTTTGCGGTTAAGTTCGCGACCGCAAAACCAATCCTCGGGCCGCATAATCATCGCGGGGTTGAGTAGAGAATTGGTTGAATGTTGAAGGTTATTTTGCGGTCCATTATGCGATCGCATAGTTATTTCAGGGTCTGCACATCCATCGCAGATTTGGCATGAAGAATTTTGGAGAGTGATTTTGCAGTCCACTTTACGGCCGCATAAGTGGTCTGCGGACCGCAGACCGGTCCAGACCATTCCAGTTATTGGTATCACTCTCGCAGTCAATCTTGCGGGCCGCATCTGTTCTGCGGTCCATTCTGCGACTGCAGACCTGAGTTCAGAGGGTCCATTTTCTTATTTTTATAACCCGGTCCCATTTTAATAAATAACCTTAGGGGCTCACTTTGAAGCGAATGTCTGATGATTTTAGAGAGAGGTAAGAGTATCTTAGAGAGTGAAGGAGGAAATCTAGCATTCTAATCACCCATTCTTGCACTAATCTTCAAGAATTAAGAAAGCCAACCACTAGATTATCATCTATCCGGGTAAGTCCTACTCATAAGCTTCCATGCAAGAGGTTATGAGTTCAAGTATATTGTGGGGTTGGAAATAGGTCATACATGTGGCAATAGGTTGTTATGTGGGGTTAATAAATCATTTTCGTTAGTTTCTTGTTGAAACTGGTTAAGGGAGTAAGGGATTATCACTGTAGAGTTTTGTAGTCTACTTTGCATACTAGGTGTTTGACAAAATTCCTAAGAAGTTACACTATAACAATCTTCTAATTATTATCTGATTTTCGCTATCTTCCTATAGATTGTTATTGCTAAAGTGTTGGGACGTTGTAACTTAAGGAAAGTTCAAGCAAGGTATGTTTGCTAAACTTCTCTCTTGGAATCGAATTTCATGATGTTCCCGTATGTTTCAAGTATGGTTGGCCTAAGTTCCTAATTCCCATGTTCCGAGCTATTCCTTATATAATTTACCATTCCGAATAAGATTGTGTGAAAGATATACACTAAAAATATGCACCAAATTCTCCTATCATCTTATGTTCTCCGTCGGGAATGTATCCTAGCGTGACCAATATGTCGAGATAGTATGATTTCAAATCATGTTTCAATTGCAAGTTGTTATGCCCAATTGTGAAAGAAAACTCAATGCACCTAAGACCCCTATTGTTATATTTATGCTTAAGGCATTGATTCCAAATGTTCCTATTGATGATGATCTATAAATATGCTTGAAAGTGAAAGAAATGAGAGTGACATATAAAACGTGGCCATGGTTGTGGTAAATAGTGCACATGATTTGAAGTTGTGTTTAAATCACAAATCACCATGCTCTTCTTTATAAATATTTCCAATATGATTTGAGTTCTTACATACTCATGAGTTGAAATTGTGTATTGCATTTTTGGGAAGAAGTATTTCAAAAAGATACAGCATATCACTCGTTCATGATTTTTAACTTGTGTTGCGATTACGAGTCATTGTGCTCCATACCTTGAAAAGGAATCTACTGTGTTTAAAGACTTCACTACTGATTTTCAAAATATTATATATGTTGATGTTTGTAATGATGATCATGGAAAGTTAATAAATGAAAGTGTGGAACATGAAATATGAGATACGACCGACATGCCAAGAATGATATTACATTTGTGGCCACTAGAACCAATGAAATGAAAAGATAAGTAAAAGACTATGAAATGAGCTGAAAATCCTTTAAATAATAAATTCTGTTGGCGTATCATTTAGTCACCGAGGAAGGCTAGGTTGAAATAACCTAACCCCGAAACTACACGTGTCGGTGTAGGAGTGAGTGATAGGTAAATCCCTGTGTGAGGTGGTGAGAGTTTTCCCTGAACATGGGATGAGATTAATGTGTTGAGATAATTCCCCTTAAATGGGATGAGATGATTGCTAGCGGATTGTGAGGTGATGTCGACCCACATAACATTATGAGCTTAGCTGATTGAGCTGAGATCGAACACCGTGTTGCGCACATGGTGGTATTGTGGGTGGACGTCTCGGGTGAGACGGCTTAGCTGATCCGACTGAGATTGGACTTCGTGCTAAAAATACAGTGGTGTATCAGTACTAAAGATCTCCCAACTTAAAAGTATTGAAACTTGCTTGAAAAACTTGTCTTGCTCCTAACTTGATGTCTTGGTATTGTATGAGGCTCCCATTGATTTTATGATTATTCTCCCTTGTTTATTTACATGTTCTATTGAGATTGTGTTTTAGCATTCATACTAGTACTATTCCATATGTACTAACGTCCATTTTGCCGGGGGCGCTACATCTTTAATAAATGCAGGTGGTTCTATAGCAGGCAACTTTGATCACTGATAGAGGTACATCCTCTTCCCAGCTGACTTGGTGAGCCCTACTTTATTTCGAGGTTGTGTATTTTTTGTTCATCGTGTATTATAATTTAAGGTATAGTCGCGACCTTGTTGTCGGCACTATCATCGTACTCTTTTGTATCTATTAGAGGCTCTGTAGACATAGTGTGGGTTGTATAGTGGTGTTGGAGGAGTCAAACTAGGTATGTTATAATTGAATCACATGATCCACTTCAAGTTATGAATGTGTAATATATTTTTCATAATTATGAATGAAGCAACTAATGATAATGAATTGGTGTTGTTCACATGATCCTCCTCATTGTCTAATTAATGAAATAGGTCTTCTCTTTATTCATAAGTGAATTCGGGTAGAAGGTATTGTACAGGCTTGCTCAGGCGAATTATCTCGATTGAGCGACGGTCGCGCTCCCCGAAGTCGGGACGTGACATGTTCAAACTTTTCATCCATTCAGTTACAACTGAGTTCCATTCCGAGGGCTCGATTGGAAACGGTCTTTTGCATTCAAATCTGACGATAGGCTTAATTAGTTTGTCTTACTTGGTTTGATCGTTTTGTTTTACTTTAATTCGATTACTGGTTGTTCTTTTATCTTTCATATTATATTAAATCATGTATCCTTTAAACCGCGTACAAATTTAATTGTTACACATTTTAAGGGTAAACAATTTGGCACCCACTGTGACGCAAAGAATAATAATGGTGATTTAATATGAATCTTTAACAAACTCTATTTTACGCTTGTTCGTTGAAGTTTGATTTGAGGATAATTTAATATGTCAAATCCCCAATATGCTCACTTGAGTGTTACGCCGAGTCAGGCCACCGCGGTGAAAATAACAACGTGGTGCCAAGCAACAACGTACCCCATGTTGACCTAATGGTGCTCTGATCGCTGACTGTCGATGCCAATTCACATGTTGCTCTCAACATCAACCCACAGACTAATCCTAATAACAGTATCCACGGGGCACCCCGGCCATCGACTCATGAAGCACCCGAATGGGGAGGTGATGGAGTTACCTTATGTTTGATTTTTGAGATGTTGCAAGCTCAGCAAGTTGTTATAGCACAAATTTAGAGTCAAAATCACACGCACAACACGGCCAACCCCGAACGGGTTGGAGAAGATACTCGTAGAGAAGAATGGATTGTCATGGTACCCAATGGGTCAAGGCTCGGGGAAACTTTCGAGGTGATGAAAATGCTCGAATCACTAACAAAAAGGGTGGAATCCGACAAGAAGAAGGTAGAGGCGAACAATGAGAAGGTGGAAACATAAAATCTAAGGGTTTATTAGATCCCTGGAGCGCCTCCGATATTGAAGGGACTGGATTCTAAAAAGTTCATTCAGATACTTTTCTTCTCGAGTGCGACACCAAAGCTAATTCTGAAAAGGTTCCGGATGTCGATATTCTCAAATACAATGGGTCCACAAATCCCCACGAGCATGTAACATCCTATACGTGTGCAATAAAAGTATGGCTGTCAAACGGGTTGGGCTGGCCCTCTTTCGGATCGCCCAAACTAGCTTTAGACCGGCCCAGTAGTAAGGGGGTCGGGTAGGGCTGGGTTGGACAGGGATTGGACTGTGCCGAGTAGTTTTTGGAACCGGTTAACCGGGACAATACGACCCGTTATGGTCAAGTCATACGGGAACCGGTTAACTGGACCGGTCCGGACCAGTTCAATGGCTATTTGTTTTTTTTTAATTTTATAAAGTTGACCATTTGGCATCGGTCAGCTGCCATTTTGACCATTGCCCAGTGGCTAATTTGCAAGAATAGCCTTTTTTGGGTATTTTTAAAAAAAATAATACTTTTGTTATTTACTAATTTAGCTTTTTGAAAAACTATAAATAGACCTCTCTTCTTCTTTATTTCTTCACTCATCTCTCAATCCTCAACCCCAAATTCTCAATTCAAGTTAAACAATACCCCGTACTTCTCGAGTGCGTTCATATGTTTTGGAACACTTTGAGGTGGTAGAAGAAAATAAAGAAGTTCACAAAGTAAAGTGCAAGAACTGTCGTCGAGTCTTAAATTTTTGTCGAAAGTGGGAGGGCACATGCTGTTTAAGGAGGCATATGAAGAGTTGTCCTGAGCATCCTCCAGAAAAGATTTGAGACAATTTGTGTTATTTTAAAATTATTAGACTTATTTAAGCTTAATGTTTTAGTTTGTTAGATTAATTTGAAGTATTATTATGCAATGAAAATTTGAAATGAAACTATGAAATCCTTTGAAGTTTGAAGTTTGATCCTTACATATCAAGTAATTAACACTCCAATGTCCAGTATACGATTTATACTATAAGTTATATTTTTTTCATGTTTATTGTATTATCTTAAATTTGTAATAAAATTTTCAAATATAAGGCTTTTTAAGCCTTTGAAATTTATTCAAACATTCTTTTTATACGTTAGTTTTTAATGTTTTACATTTTTACTTTATCTTAATATAATTATGATTGTTATACAAAATACAAAGAAAAATCCGGGGTCGACCCGACCCATTAGACCCGGAATCGTTTCGGTTAAATTTTGCACCGGGAAGCCCGAAATCGGTAAACACGGTAAAAAATAACCGGAACCGGTCCGTTAATGAAACTAGCCGGTTCCCTTTTCCTCTACCTTTGACCGACTCGGCCCCTTGACACCTATAAATAAAAGGCAATGACCTCAAGGATGACGAGATCTAGTCGGTGTTGTTAAAGAAATTCGGAGAAACCTTATCCAAGGGAGCGATGATATGGTACCATAATTTACCTCCAAATTCTATTGATTTATTTGCTATGCTTGCATATGCCTTCGTTAAAGCCCATGATAGCGCTATCAAAGTCGAAACAAGGAAATCGGACATGTTCAAAGGCAAGCAAAGGGACAACGAGATGCTTAGGGAATTCGTATCGAGATTCTAGATGGAACAGATGGACTTGCCCCTGGTTGCAGGCCGTTCAATCATTTACTCAAGGACTCAACCCTCGAAGTTTGGTTGCGTCTCAACAATTGAAGCAAAACTTAGTTAGAGTACCCAGCGGTTACCTGGGTCGATGTCCATTACAGATACCAGTCAAAGATCATTTTTGAGGATGACTAATTAGGGGCTTCCTCGGGGTCGGTTTATCCCAATAGAGAAAAAGACAAATCTAAAAGAATAGCGGATCATGAGTCGAGGCCACCCCGAGATCGATACCAACCATATAACTTAGATAGAAGGGGAAACGGGCACAATCGCTATCCAACTAGGAACGGTAGAAGAAGTGATCGGGGACCAAGCAACCGAGGTTTGATGAATAGAAACAATTTCGACAGACCCCTGGGAGTCAGAGACTATCCGAGGCTATTAGAATATAACTTCAACATGGATGTGACGAGTATAGTATCAGCCATCGGTCCCATCAAGGAAACCAAGTGGTTGAGGCCACTCCAGTCCAATCTGTCATAAGGGAAGAAGTGGCTCGTTTGTTCAATAATGGGCATCTTCAGGAATTCCTGAGTGAGCGGGCCAAAATCCATTTTAAAAAATAGGGACGCTAACAAGAAAATCGAGCAGGAAGAACCTCAACATGTGATTACATGATTATCAGAGGAGTAGATGTTCCGCAAGGTCCAATGATAAAACGCATCAAAGTCTCTATTACAAGAGAAAAACGAACTCGAGACTATGTCCCCAAAGGATCCATCTCATTCAGTGATGTGGACGTTGAGGGCATAATTAAACCCCATAAATATGTAATGGAAGTATCTATACTCATTAATAAATCCCTAGTTAAGCGTGTGTTAATTGATCCAGGTAGCTCAGCCAACATCATCCGATGGAGAGTCGTGGAGCAACTGGGGCTGTTGGATCAGATCGTACCAGCATTTCGAGTGTTGAATGGGTTCAATATGCCATGTGAGACAACGAATGGTGAAATCACCCTACCGGTCAACACAACCAGAACCACTTAGAAAACAAAGTTCTATGTGATTACGGGAGATATGAGGTACAACTCCCTATTTGTGAGACCGTGGGTTCATAACATAAGGGTGATACCATCAACCTTGCACCAAGCGTTGAAATTTACAACTCTGAGCGGGATCAAATCGGTATACGGGAAACAACTGGCCGCAAAGAAAATGTTCATCGTTGAAGAGGTAACCCCATCACCCATCACGACATCAAAAAATAAGGGACTGATCGAAGATAAAGGCATCAAATAGCAATCACAGATCTCGGACTCTACCGAGCCTGGGAAACCGGAGGAGAGTCTCACCTATGAAGAACATAATTTCGGGGTCCTGAGATCTTTTGTAGCACCCGATAATGTTGATGCTACCAAGTCATCGATCGAGGATATGGAGAAAATTATACTGTTCAAGAATCTATCATATAGAAAAGTATACCTGGGCACAAGGATAACCCCCATGCTCAGGAAAAAGCTCATTGATTTCCTTAAAGTTAAGCCGATTATTTTGGCTGGTCTCACTTAGACATGACAGGAATCCCACCAGAGATAACAACTCACAAATTGAGCTTCGATCCGAAATTCCACCAAAATTAAGCACGCATATCAAAGATGAGGCATCTAAACTCTTAAAAATAGGTTCCATTCGGGAGGTCAAATACCCGGAGTGGCTAGCTAATGTACTCGTCGTACCTAAAAAAGGAAAAAAGCCTAGTATGAGTGTAGATTATAAGGACTTAAATAAGGAATACGCGAAGGACTCGTTTCCTTTGCCTAACATCGACCGAATGATCGATGCAACAACCGGGTACGAGACACTGAGCTTACTCGACGCCAATTCCAGGTACAACCAAATATGGATGGACCGGGGAGACCAAGAAAAAACTTCTTTCATAACTAAGTACAACACTTATTGTTATAACGTGATGCCATTTGGGCTAACAAATGTTGGCACCACATATCAACGCTTAGTTAACCGAATGTTCAAGGAAAAAATAGGGAAATCAATGAGGGTTTATATTAACGATATGTTAGGTAAGTCCTTGCGAGAAGAGGACCATTTGAAACATTTGCAGCAAACCTTCGACAGAATAAGAGAATATAACATGAAGTTGAACCCGGAGAAATGTGCCTTCGGAGTTGGCTTGAGCAAGTTCCTCGATTTTATGGTATCTAACCGGGGAATAGAAATCAACCTGGATAAAATAAAGCCATAGAAGATATCACTGTGATTGACAACATCAAGGTAATGCAGAGGCTAATTTATTTCTAGGTCATTGGATAAAAGCCATCGATTTTTCTCGTAACTAAAGAAAAAAATGACTTATCATGGACCCTAGAGTGACAAAAAGCTTTGGTAGAGATCAAGCAATACTTATTGAGCCCTCCTTTGCTGCACACCCCAAAGGCGAATGAGCAGTTGTACCTTTACTTGGCGGTATTTGAGGTGGCGGCAAGTGGTGTCCTGGTTCGGGAAGAAGAAGGTATGCAATTTCCTATCTGTTATGTTAGTAGAACCCTAGGTGATGCCGAAACAAGATATCCACATCTAGAAAAGTCAGCGCCTGCCTTACTAAGCGCATCTAGGAAACTAAAACCATATTTTTAATATCATCCTATATGTGTCGTGATCTCGTACCTGCTAAAGAACGTTATGCATAAACTCGAACTCTCAAGTCGACAAAATGGGCCGTAGATATTAGTAGGTATGATATTGAATATAATCCCCAAACTGCTATAAAGTCTCAGATATTGGCAGACTTTGTGGCTGATTTTACACCGGCTTTGGCCCCTGGAGTCGATAAAGATTTATTGCTCACCTCGGGGACTAGCTCGTGGGTCTGGACCCTATTCACAGACGGTATTGCTAACACGAAAGGGTCCGGGTTAGGGATCGTAATGGACCCCCCCCCCCCCACGGGTAGCAATAAGGCAATCAATTAGAACTGTGAAGTTGACTAATAATGAGGCCGATTATGAGGCTATGATTGCACGTCTAGAGCTGGATAAAAGCCTGGGGGTTGAGATTAGCGAAGCCAAGTGCGATTCTCTCATCGTTGTTAATCAAGTTAACGGGACATTCAAATTCAAAGAAGACCGGATGCGGAGATACTTGGATAAATTACAAGTGGTATTACATTGGTTCAAAGAATGGACATTACAACATGTGCCCCGGGATCAGAATAGCGAGGCTGATGCGTTGGCTAATTTAGGATCGTTAGTCGACTCTGATGAAATTTAATTTCGGAACGGTGGACAATTAATGATCTTAGTTATAGAGGAAGGCCACGCCAAGGTAAACTCGACAAGTTTGACTTGGGATTAGAGAAAAGAATATATAGACTACCTTTAGAAGGGAAAATTTCCATCTGATCCCCAATAATCAAGGGCCCTTCGAACTAAGGATGCCGGGTTTAGCTTAGTTGAAGGAAAACTGTACTGAAGATCATTTTTCATATCGTTATCAAAGTGCTTGGGGCCCGGGGAGATCGATTACGCGATGAGGGAAGTCCACGAGGGTACTAGCAAAAACCATTCAGGAGCAAAAATTTTGGTTCAGAAATTGATTTGGACCAGATATTACTGGAACGAAATGGAAAAGGATGCGAAGGACTTTGTTCAAACATATAACGAATATCAAAGGAAGGCTTGCCCCAATGATCTACCAACCGGGTGACTGCTTTACCCGGTCCTTTTCCCTTAGCCGTTAATGAAGTGGGGAATGGACATCGTAGGTCCTTTGCCATGGGTGCCGGTAAGGCTCAATACATCTTGCTTATGACTGATTACATCTTGCTTATCCCGATATTAACTGTTATAATGACCTGATAAGTCGTTTTGAGCATTTCATTTTCGTTCAGCTATTTGAAGTTTTGAGTAGTTTCTTATGATGTATTATGACTTGTGTGAATCCTCAGTTTTGGTTTCCATGTGATCCGGGTTTTTTGATTTAGAAGAATGAATTTCATGTTAGAAGCTTTAAGTTGGAAGAGTTGATCGAGCTTGACTTTTATGTATTTGACAACGAATCAGAGTTTTTATGGTTCTGTTAGGTCCAGATGGTGATTTGTGACTTGGGCATATACCCGGATATGCATTTGGATATTTCTAGAAGGTTTCGACACTAATTGGTGAAAGTTGGAAAATTTGAAGGTTTGGAAAGTTTATCAGTTTGACTGGGAGTTGAATTTGATGAAATCCGGTTCAGATTGTGGTTTCGGGAACTTAAATAGTTTCTTTATGTCATTTGGAGTTGTGTGCAAAATTTGAGTCCATTCCGGGTTGATTTGATATGTTTTATTACGAGTTTTGGAAGTTGAAAGTTCAAAAGCTCATTAAGTTCGATTTGAGGTGCGATTCATGATTTTGATGTTAAGATGTGTGATTTGAGACCTCGAGCAAGTCCGTGCTATGTTATGGGACTTTTTGGTATATTTGGATGGGGTTCTGAGGGGTTCGAGTGAGTTACAGACGTGCTTCAGATCATTTTATCTCTTGTTGCATTGCTGAAGGAATTTCTAGTGCTGGTGTAGCCGCATCTACGGAATATTAGTCGTAGAAGAAACTTCGCAGATGCATGATCTTCTTCACAGAAATGAAGTAGGCTGATGTGTGTTGGTTGCACAGAAGCAACATTTTGGGCGCCTCTGCAAAATCGCAGATGCGGTGAGTTGAGCGCAGAAGTAAGGAGCAGCACTGAAGCATGATTGTGATCGTACCTACGTTTGCGCAGAAGCAGAGCTTGTTCTGCAGGTGCGAAGGAAATGTCTCTAGTGATTCTCCGCACAAGCGTAATTGTGGTTGCAAAAGCGACATTGCAAAAGCGCCTTATGTTTCCCAGGTGCGAAGAGGCCTGGGCAGAACCTATATTTTGAGGTTTTGGTTATTTTATCATATTTTTAGATTATGGGCTCGGATTGAGGCAATTTTTACCACATGAATTGGGGTAAGTGTTCTTTACTCAATTTTGATTATATTTCATGAATCTATCTTTGATTTTGTCATTGGGATTATGAATTTTATAGAGAAATTGGGGGTGTTTGTCTAAGATTTCACAAAATGAATTCTCGAGTTTGAGTATTGATTCGAAGTTGGATTTGAGTGAAACTAGTATGGTTGGACTCGTAATTGAATATCTTGTCAGATTTTATGAGTTTTGTCTGGTTCTGAGGTGCGGGTTTGACTTTTTGGTTGACTTTGGGCTTTTGATTAATGACTGCACCTTTATTGATTGGGTTTGTTTCCTTTGGCAT
Source organism: Nicotiana knightiana (assembly GCA_005239525.1). NCBI lineage: Eukaryota > Viridiplantae > Streptophyta > Magnoliopsida > Solanales > Solanaceae > Nicotiana > Nicotiana knightiana. Next base: position 74,659 of record ML390404.1, on the reverse strand, counting down.
TATTTGATGTTCTTGAGTTGCTTTTGGCTAGTTTCAAGCCGTTCGGAGGTCAGTATGCGCGGGATGGCATCTTTGGAGTATTATTTTGGATGGCTCGGTATTGGATTCAGCTTTTCGAGGTAAGTAACACTTCTAAACTTGGTTCTGAGGGTATGAATCCCTGAACATACGTGTTATGTGTTTGGTGTTGAGGTGACGCACATGCTAGGTGACGGCCGTGTGGGATTGCACCATGTGAATTATGACTCGGTTGATTATGTGATACTGTGTAGTTACCTAATCTTGTTTTTATCCAAAAAATTTCTACATGCTAGAGTAATTGAGTTGTGATCCATGTTAGAAACCATGTTTAGGTTATATGCTTATTTTGTTGGGACCCACTAAGGTCATATCTATTGTTGAGTTATTTGCTTAAATTGCAGTTACATACTCAGTCATATTCATTCATTTGCATATCATATCTCAGTCTCTGTTATAATTTGTTGTCACAACATGTTATCATTGGTTGGGTTGATTGGCATGAGATTTGTGAGCTCGAGAGACTGGAGAGATTGATGACTGAGTTGGGCCCCAAGAATCGTGCTATGGGAGATATATGTGGATCGGGTTGCATGCCACAACATTCCTTATGGCTATATGTGGATCGGGTTGCACGACACAACAGGTCTTATGGCTATATGTGGATCGGGTTGCACGCCGCAATAGACCTTATGGCTATAGGTGGATCGAGTTGCATACCGCAATAGGATGTATGGCTATATGTGGATCGGGATACACGCTGCAGCAAGCCTTATAGGCATTATTAATATTGATGGGATCTGGTTACACGCCACAACAGGCACCGTATAGTACTGAGAGACTGAGGGTGCTGAGTGATTGAGCGAGATAAGTGGGAGTGTGAGACAGTGAGATTGAGTACTCTGAGAGCATGGGTACATGAGGTTATCACTGTGATGCATCGCATTTGACATGAATACTTGACAAACAGACATAAAGATGCCTTTCCTCATGTTACACGGTTTTGCGACATTTATGACTTCACAATCACATAGATATATAGGCATGGAGACATACTTCCTCATAATATCTGAGATTGAAACATCTCATTTGTTGTTGAAAGTTTTTTTTGGAAAAAACCACAGATTTCTGACTTAATCATATTTTTGTGATTTCGGTGAAAGATTTGGGTTTTACCGTTAATACTTAAAAAGCATGCCTATTTTTCGTAATTGTGAATGAGCTAAGCATAATATCTTGGAGCTGTTTCTTGTACTACTTTTATTATATCGTTATGAGTTGATGTTGGCTATTGGTGTTGGAGTCTGACCGTTGTCCAAGCTCGTCACTGCTTTCAACCCAAGGTTAGGTTTGTTACTTATTAAGTACATGAGGTCGGTTGTACTCATACTACCACTTCTGCATCTTGCGTGCATATTTGGATGATGATGTTGTTGTGTATGGCTGGAGATGGTATTGAAGATGTACTTGTGTTCCGGTCATAGCTGCCTTTTGTTCATTATAGCTTTAGAATTTTTGATTTGTTCATGTATATTTCAGATAGATGATGTATTTATTTCATATCAACTTTTTAAACTCGAAATCTTAGAAGCTCGTGATTTATACTACCAATCTTTGGGATTTTTGTGGTTGGATGGCTATGAGTGGTTGGATGGCTATGTGATGAGTATGACGTGACTGCGATGTGTGTTCAGATGGTTTGAATGTGAGGGGAAGAATTTGCTTGAGATGTGAAAAAAGACTATTGGATGCTCGACTTCTATGGATGTGCCATACAGTTTAACTTATGAAGGTTTTGAGAGATTCTTCGTGTTATTTCATTTGTGGGATGAAGTAGATTTTCATGTTTTGTTGATGAGTTCAGACTCAGGAATATTGTAATACCCTATATTTTTTTTAATAAGGGTGTATTGGTCATTAGCATAATAATAATAATATTAATAATAATTATAAGAAACTAAATAAAAAAAAGGATAAGCATTCAAAAAAGGGACGAAGCCCATTAGGAAATAACCTGCCAAGAAAAGGGTTAGCAAACAAAAAGAAGCCAATCTGTAGGAAAACGGAAAAAAAAAACAAAATCAGAGAAGGAAAGAAAGCGAAGAAAAAAAGAAAAGAGAAGAAGAAGAAAGATTTGGGCAAAGGCCTTAAGAAGAACTGGGAGTTGAAATTGAAAGTATTGAAGTTCTCCTCCGACTCAAGAGGTTAACCTTCTTCTTCTCATCTGTAGAATTATTTCACTGCATCTATGTAATTTCATGTAGTACAAAAGAATTCAATATCAACTTTCTCTTTTACATATATATATATATATATATGGAGATAATAAGGCTATAAAGGTTTGGTTTAAGCGCTGATAGGTCTATTTTAGAAGAATAAATTATACTAAATAGTTTGAAATTGATAGAATTATGGACTAGTTCTATGATTAAATATAAATCCACAAACTAAGACTCAAACGTGAACCCCGATGATTGGGTATTCTAAATTAGTGATGGATTTGGCCTAAATAAGGCAATTACCATGATATCGATATTATGTAATTATAGATTGATTGGAGGAATTTGTCGAATTGCTCGAGGTGAAGCATTTGGTATTTCGGCACGAGTATTGCGAGTAGTAATATTACCGCAATTTGTGTTTTCATAACTTGCATGATTTACACATGATTTTTAATATGAATATATCACCGATTATTTTGAGTTGCATATGGGACAAGTCTTTTACTCGATATGATACCAAACTAGTTATTTGAGATGATTACCGTTGTTTTAAATATTTCCGTTGTCACTAGATCTGTTTTATCATTACTTGAATTTACCGTTATCGAAATGAAATTATATGATTTGATAAGAACCGAAATGCCCTATATTGTTTTAAAATATTTTCTATGAGCATATACGGTTACAGAGACAAGTATAAATGGGAGTAGACATTAAAGGATCCTGTAGCTAACAGCAGGTTCGTTAGACGTGGTGCACCTTGTAATTACAAATTACCACTACAGACCTCGCTAGTGGGAAGGTATAACTAGCATACCGTTTCTAATTTCCCTCGAGTAGGGACTACCGTTATATTTGACTTCTTGCGAAGAAGTCCACAGTTATATCGATTACATGATCCGTTCATTGAAACCTCCCAAATGTGAATATTGATGTTATACAGTGGTTACTGGGCTTATTATTGAATTTTTAATTGTATTATACTACAAGAAAAACATGATGAGACTGAAAATTATTTATTGTTTCTAAAAGGGCATTTTTATGTTATTTTCGGTTTGATATACTAGCATGTTTTCTGACTTGTCCCTAATAAAAACGGTTGTGGTTAAGTGTTATTACTCACTGATCTAGAGACTCATTCCCCACTAAATTTTTTACAGAGACAACAATTGACGGGGGCGAGGATTTCATTAATTAGAGCGCACAGGTTGATAGTTCTTGGTGAGCCTCACACTTGTTCGCGTGGACGGAGATTTTATTTATTGTTATAGTCTTTTCTTTGAACTCTTAGAGTCGCTCCATATTCAATATTTTATTGTCATGAGTATTCTTTTGTTATTATAGTCTTATGTTGAGTATCATTCTTTAATATCAAAGTTGGAGTTAAATTAGTATTTCTGGTTGTTAGTGGGTTGAATAGTAATCGTGAAGACTTGTTTTTGGTTAGTTGATAAGTTATCATTTGTTTGGTATGATATTAGGACGTTTGGTTGTTGATTTGAGACAGGGAAATTTTTAGAATAGTCCAAAAGTAGGGGAAACTCTGTCCGATTTTTTGTAAAATACCGATGAGGCTTACTTGGGGGAACTTGCTCCTAAGTGTCAGTCATGATCCTAAATTAGGTCATGACAAAGATTAAGTGATTACGTAGTAGTTGTGGCTGTGAAAGGGTATAGAGATATGCCAGTTTGAGGCTAAGCATGTGGGTTATCACCTGCGGAGTAATCTACGGATGTGTGATTCTTATGATGTTGTGTGGAGGCTTTCTTTTCTATCAGTGGGCAAAGGTGTTGTGATATGAGTTTGAATTGGTTGAGAAAGTTGACATGATTGTCACTAGGATGAATGCGAGCTTAGCAGATGATTTGAGGTATTATATGGTTTGTGTTACATGAGATTATGAAGGATTTAGTTAAATCTTACTACGGTATTATGGCAGTAATATAGTATGGGCATTGTGAGTTATCGATTGTTTTGATCTATGACTTTGAGCCAGGTGGGGAGGTCTGCTATCGAAGATTTAATTGCATAGTTATGTGTTGTGGTTTCAGTCTGAGGTATACTTGTGAACCGATTATGACTTGTAGAGGTTGGTTTAGAGGATGACTTAAGCAAGGAATTCTGGATGCATGGTGTATTACACTTTATGGGTATATAGGAATCATGGAATGATTGATTTGTTATTCATGAAGGATGCAGTGCGCTTGGAGTAAGAGTTTGCTCGGTTGCGTTAAGGCGGGGTTATTTCTTTGGGGTGTTGTCGTGCTAATGAGGCACAGGTCATTCGACCCGTTTGGGCGACGCAATTAAGATTTGAGTAGATTTGGTGAATCTCGAGAAGGTTCTAATGGGTTCAAGATTTATATGTAGCAATTGAGGATTTTTTGGATTTGTATATGACTAGAATATGAGATTTGCATTGGATAGTATCGATACTCGTGATATTTTATGTCATTACGGATACTAGATTTATATCGAGAAGGTGAAAGAAACAACTTAAATTCACAGAAGGTCTCTTCAGAGTAGACGTCTCAGTTGTGGTACTTTCTTTTGGGGGGGGGGGGCTTAAGAGGGAATACAACGACTTATGGGCCTTAGGGCGGTGTGGTTTTATGTTAGGATCTCTTGTGGTGGGTTTTGGGTGAGGATCGTGGTGTTATGGAAAGGAGAAGTGTCAACTTGAGGGTAATTTGGAAGGAACTAAGAGGAAATAGGACAACTTGGTAGTAGGGGGATCGGCACGGTAATGATATGATCGACTATTTGGGTACTTATGATATGGTGAGGCTTTACGGGTGTTTTGTGGAAACACTCATGGATTTGGTGACCTGCGTGGCTTGGTTGAGTTAGAGGGATTCAGTTCTGATAGCTTGGTTATGTGCAAATGAATTTCAAAGAGTTCTCGATGATTCCTGCCACGGTTTGAGATGAATATTTCCTACCAACGTGGGGAGCATTTTGAGTATTGTGATTTTCTACTAGAAGGGATCATGTAAAAGGTTCCCGGCTAATTGAGTATGTAGTTTGCTTGTGGCTCAGAGTTGATAATGAGGTTCTCGTGTTTTCATATGATGGCATGATATAGGCGGTGTGTTGTGTGGGATTGAGATTTGCACGTGCACGATTACGATTCAGTTTTGAAGGGAAGGTCATGAACTCTTAGACAACATGGACGGTTTTAGATGACTAGATGAATGCTATTACTACTTGTAATTTCCTGAGAAGACTACGCATTTTAAAGGGTGCCTTGTGTTTTGACTTACGAATGCTTCATTGGTATGGCGATACTCGCCTGGTGGATCGACTAATAATGTTCAGATTTTTTTTGTTCTGCGGCACAGAAGAATTATAAAAGTATTCCTCGTGGGATGATCGTGCATGGGATATGTGTTAGACAATCGAGTGTTGGAGTTGGGATCAGCTATGGTGATTCATGTGTTCTATGAATTTGGAGACTGGGAGTTCTCAGAAGCAGATTGTTTCGTGGTTGTGGACTGTGAAGATGTGGCCAAAGCTAGCCAGATGATGGTATCTGTTATGTCTAGGTCATTGTGGACTTTCGGAGGGTTATTTATCTATTTGTGGATGACCAGGGTTGATTTGGGGGCTTATTGGTATGCCTAATGAGGATGTGTATCCTACACCGGGTCGGATTGGTTGACTCCGTACTACTATTGTTGAGGGATGTGCCATTCGATTAGAATTGGTCTCATTTGTATCTGGTATGTTCTATTACTCTTCTATGCTATGAGGGGTTGTGATGTTTGAGTTATATGCACGCATGGTGCGGTTCTGTTTGAGTCTTGTAGCGGAATCCGAGCGAGATAGTTATTGGGGTGTTGAATAGTTGATTACGCCTTGGTTATGGCCTTTTTTCGATTGTGATATATTGTGTTGTTTGCTTCTCTGTGGTTATGGTCATGAACTTTGGGTACTTGACGTCGAATTGCATGTGGTTGTCGATTTTGAGCATTGTGGCTTTAGGTATTTCATATGGACCGGTGTTTGGATAGGTTTGCGCATTGCAACGAAGTTATGTTGGGATATGATACTTTGTGTTAGATTCATGTGTCTTGCTTTTACTATGTATGATGAGCTCATATCATTGCGGTTGTGGTGGTACTTGATGAGCTTGCGAGACGGTTCTCTCATTTGAGTCATTTTCGATAATTGAGTACATTTTTATTGTTGCACGAATTGCACGGTTTGTGTATTTAGGTTGTATTGGTGTGGCACGCCACTAGAATGGTTGTGTTTGATGAGATGAGGTCCTCGGACCTAGAATGGGTGCTATCATATTTGATTGCAGCATATTTGGAAGAATAATGTCGCTGACCGGCTTGAAGATTGGCTATAGTTCTTGTCGAGAGAGAGAGATCTCCATGTCTTGTTGATTTGATGAGTGCTTATGAGTTTCTGCATGTTTCTTTTGTCATCGACATTGTGCGAAGGTTTCGAACGATGTTTATTTGATATGAGCTTTATTACCGGAATCGTGTTTGTTTTGAGGAACTACTATGATAAGGAAGTTTTGCTACGAGTAGGCGAGTTATGTGGTGTATCATGTGATTACATCTTAGGTTATGGTTATGGGTTGATACAACCTGTTCAGTTTCTTGCATTTTTTAGATGCGATATTCGGGTCTTGTAAGGAATTTCGGATGTTGGAAATTGGGTACTTAGGCTTACGAGCTAAGGTTGAATTAAAGATCTTTAGTTATGTTGTGTCGTCACGTTTATATGGCTTGGGGCGAAGTGGAATCACCCCTGGTATGAGCATGGTAAGATTACACGGGGATTTAATGGTTTGGGAGCGACTCTTGGCACGTTCGAGGACGAACATATGTTTAAGTGGGGGAGAATGTAAGGACCTGACTGGTTGTTTTGAGCATTTCATTTCCGTTCAACCATTTAAAGTATTGAGTAGTTTCTTATGATGTATTATGACTTGTGTGAATCCTCGGTTTTGGTTTCCAGGTGATCCAGATTTTTTGATTTAGAAGAATAAATTTCATGTTAGAAGCTTTTAAGTTGGAAGAGTAGATCGAGTTTGACTTTTGTGTATTTGACCCCTAAATAGAGTTTTATGGTTCCATTAGTTCCGGATGGTGATTTTTGACTTGAGCATATGCCTATATGCATGTGGATATTTCTAGAAGGTTCCGACATTAATTGGTGAAAGTTGGAAAATTTGAAGACTTGAAAAGTTCATAAGTTTGACCGGAAGTTGACTTTGATGAAATCAGGTTCAGATTGTGGTTCCGGGAATTTAAATTGTTTCTTTATGCCATTTGGAACTTNGGGGGGGGGGGGGGGGATGTAAGGACCTGACTGGTCATTTTGAGCATTTCATTTCCGGTGAACTATTTAAAGTATTGAGTAGTTTATTATGATGTATTATGACTTGTGTGAATCCTCGGTTTTGGTTTCCAGGTGATCCAGATTTTTTAATTTAGAAGAATGAATTTTATATTAGAAGCTTTAAGTTGGAAGAGTTGACCCAGTTTGATTTTTGTGTATTTGACCCCGGAATAGAGTTTTTATGGTTCCATTAGGTCCGGATGGTGATTGTGACTTGAGAATATGCCTATATGCATTTGGATATTTCTAGAAGGTTCCGACATTAATTGGTGAAAGTTGGAAAATTTGAAGGCTTGGAAAGTTCATAAGTTTGACGGGGAATTGACTTTGATGAAATCGAGTTCAGATTGTGGTTTCGGGAATTTAAATTATTTCTTTATGTCATTTGGGACTTGTGTGGAAAATTTGAGTTAATTCCGGGTTGATTGATATGTTTCAGCACGAGTTTTGGAAGTTGAAAGTTCATTAAGTTCGATTTTAGGTGCGATTCATGATTTTGATGTTAATATGTGTGATTTGAGAGCTCGAGTAAGTCCATGTTATGTTATGGGACTTTTTGCTATATTTGGATGGGGGGGTTCGGGTGAGTTACGGACGTGGTTCAGATCATTTTATCTCTTGTTGAATTGCTGAAGGAATTTTTGGTGCTGGTGTAGCCGCTCTGCGGAATATTGATCGCAGATGTGGGATCTTCTTCGCAGAAGTGAAGTAGGTTGGTGTGGACTATTGCACATAAGCAACATTTTGGGCGCCTCTGCGAAATCACAGATGCGCTGAGTTGGGCACAGAAACGAGGAGCAGCGCAAAAGCGTGGTTGTGGTTGCACCTGCATTTGCGCAGATGCGGAGCTTGTTCCGCAGGTGCGAACAATTCAAGCCTCTACCATGAACAAAAACGGGAAGAACAAGTTAGATATTCCGATATTTGTGGAACCTATCAATGATCCTCCATTAATTAATCTCCCCATTTTGTTATTTTGGATCAAGGGAGAGAATAAGTAATCATTTTTACCAGAGAGAGGGATAAGTCTGTTGTTTTTGTTGGAGATCCAGATCTACTACATTATCCTGGTACGTGAGTGTAATGCATCAAAATTTAAAACCAATGGGAACATAATATATGGCTTATACTAGAAAGGAGATATAGTGCCATTTTTGAATTATTTAATAGTTTGTGAATTAAATGGATAATGAAGGTGAGAGTCGTGCTAATTCTGCACTACTGAGTTTTACGTGAGAATTCTAGATATTGCTTAGTGATTTGTAGTTTATTTAATCAAAATGGTGGAGTTTTCTTGAAAAATTTCATTTCATGTTCTAATAGAAAAAATGAGTCTACCTGCTTTCTGGACAGAAACCTCCCATATCTGGCAGCTGTGGCATATAGGTGTTGTGATTTGAGTTTGGATTGGTTGAGAAAGTTGACCTGACTGTCACTAGGATGAATGCGAGATTAGCAGATGATTTGAGGTATTATATGGTTTGTATTACATGAGCTTATGAAGGATTTAGTTAAATCTCACTACGGTATTATGACAGTAATAAAGTATGAGCATTGTGAGTTATCGAGTGTTTTGATCTATGACTTTGAGCCATGTGGGGGACTCTGCTATCGAAGACTTGGTTGCATGGTTACATGTTGTATTGGTTTCAGTCTGAGGCATACTTGGGGACAAGTTATGACTTATAGAGGCTGGTTTAGAGGATGACTTAAGCAAGGAATTTCTAGATGCATGGTGTATTACACTTTATGGGTATATAGGAATCATGGAATGATTGAGTTGTGTGAATAACGTAGTGCGCAGGGAGTAGGAGTTTTCTCGGTTGCGTTAAGGCAGGGTTATTTCTTTGGGGGTGTTGTCGCGCTAATGAGGCACATGTCGTTCGGCTCGTTTGGGTGACACGATTAAGATTTGAGTAGAGTGGGTGAATCTCGAGAAGGTTCTAATAGGTTCAAGATTTATATGTTGCAATTGAGGATATTTTGGGATTTGTATATGACTAGAATATGATATTTGCATTGGATAGTATCGATACTCGCGGTATTTTTATGTCATTATAGATTCTAGATTTCAGTATCAGGAAGGTGAAGGAAACAACTTTAGATTCACAGAAGGTCTCTTCAAAGTGGGCGTCTCGGTTGTGGTACTTTTGGGGGGGGGGGGGCTTAAGAGGGAATACGACGACTTATGGGCCTTAAGGCGGTGTGATTTTATGCTAGGATGTCTTGTGGTGAGTTTTGGGTGAGGATCGTGGTGTTCTTGCAAGGAGAAGTGTCAACTTGAGGGTAATTTGGAAGGAACTAAGAGGAAATAGGAAAACTTAGTAGTAGGGGAATCAACACGGTAATGATATGATCGACTCTTTGGTTACTTATGATATGGTGAGGCTTTGCGGGTGTTTTGTGGCAACACTCATGGATTTGGCGACTGCATGGCTTGGTTGAGTTAGAGGGATTCAGTTCTGATAGCTTGGTTATGTGCAAATGGATTTCAAGAGTTCTCGATGATTCATGCCACGATTTGAGACGAATATTTCCTACCAGTGTGGGGAGCATGTTAAGTATTGTGATTTTCTACTAGAAGGGATCATGTAAAAGGTTCCCGGCTAATTGAGTATGTAGTTGCTTGTGACTCAGAGTTGATAATGAGGTTCTCGTGTTTTCATATGATGGCATGATATAGGCGGTGTGTTGTGTGGGATTGAGATTTGCACGTGCACGATTACAGTTCAGTTTTGAAGGGAAGGTCATGAACTCTTAGACAACATGGACAATTTTAGATGACTAGATGAATGTTATTACTACTTGGAATTGCGTGAGAAGACTGCACATTTTAAAGGGTGCCTTGTGTTTTGACTTACGAATGCTTCATTGGTATGGCTGTATTGGTAAAAAAAACTTTCACACGTAACCCAACTTTTGACAACTCAGCCAGTTATGTGGACACAGGAGAACGCGGCAGCTGGATGTGATTCTTTGAAGAGGTACGGAACAAAGAGGCACGATTCAATAAACCCTTGAGCTTATCAGCCACGGGAAACTCAACCTGATCAAAACAGGGAAGAGACACGGTCAGAATGAATCTGGACAAAGCTACGGGCAGATTCAAGAACCCACAATTGATTACTCGTACGTTATGTAACCGTACCCCAATTACCGTTATCCTTTGTAACGCCTCATTAATGTCATAATTAGTCATTAATGGGAAACCATATCAAGAGTTGTACGTTATAGCAAGGAATCTTCTATATAAAGGAGGGGAATACAGCTTGTAAAGACATTTAATTCTCGAATACAATCTACTTCGCTTTTATACATTTATGCGATATTGTCTATTATTCATTTTTCTCTATTTCCTTGATTATCAGTAACCCGTGGTCATCCTAGAAATAGCTTTAGTCAAAGGATCTAATTCTTTGGTTAAACAAATTGGTTCTGTTACCGGGAATCTGATAATCTTTGTTTACTTTTCAAGCGATATCCTCTGAACTATGTCGAACTCCAACGACAACAATCAGCAAAGGAATGGAACCCCAGTTCCATCGCTTTCAGGAACCCCATGTGGTTCAAAGGGACAATCCCCAGAAAGATCCAATAACAACAATGGTGATAATGATCAAACGGTGGAACAAGATTGAGTAAAGCAAATGATTGCAGAGTACTTGAGACAAGCTTTGCAAGAATTTGCGAGGGGATTACCGGCAGCGTTACCTGCACCACCAACACCACCCCCCAATAATACCATCACCATGGAAAATCCTCAATCTGGGTTGGCAAACTCAGGAAGGGGAGATACTCCTAATGAATCTCTCGAAGCGAGACCAGGTATATCTAATAACTCTGAATTACAGAATTTACTGCTAACCATGCAGAAACAGATGAAGGAGCAGAACGATCGCATCGAACAAATTCCTGGAGTACCGCTTATTATCAAAGGCATTGATGTTGATAGGTATTCTCAACAACCTTGGAAGCCACGTGCGAAACCTTTGCCTATACCCAAGAAGTTTAAAATGCCTGACGTTCCCAAATATGATGGAACAACTGACCCACGTGATCATGTGACTGCTTTCACTACTGGAGTAAAAGGCAACGACTTAACAAAACAAGAGATTGAATCAACCCTTGTCAAAAAATTTGGGGAAACACTTACCAAAGGAGTCCTAACTTGGTATTCTCTTCTCCCTGAAAATTCTATTGACTCTTTGCTGAGCTTGCAGATTCATTTATAAAAGCACACTCTGGTGCACAAAAATTTGAGAAAAGAATGGAAGACATATTCAAAATAAAACAAGGAGACACAGAACTACTCCGTGAGTTTGTAGACAAGTTTCAATGAGAAAGAATGCAATTACCCAGGGTGCCAGATAACTGGGCAGCCATGGCGTTTGCAAGAAACCTAAACGATAAAAGCTCAGAAGCCACGAGACGACTTAAGGAAAGTCTAAGAGAATTCCCCGCTACAACATGGAACGATGTATATAACAGGTATAGTACTAAACTCAGAATAGAAGAAGATATCATTGCTCGTTCAAGAGATGAAGATCATTCCAGATCCAGACGTCCTGAATCAGACAGAAGATCAGGTAAAAACAGGTACGATCCTTACTTAGGACCCTCGAGACGCGATATTCGTCCCAAGTTCGAAAACACTAGGTCAGACTATAGACCACAAGGAAGATACGTAGTCTCATCCTCGTCTAGATCCAGAAAAGATCGAGATGAACGACCTAGAGGTAATACTCAAATTGGGGATCATACCTTTAATGTAAGTACTACTGAACTTGTCTCAATATTGAGGAACATGGGAGACAAGGTTAAGTGGCCCAAAGAGATGCGATCAAATCCAAGTAGAAGGAACCCAGATCACTGGTGTGAATTCCACAACGATCATGGGCACAAAACTGCGGATTGCAGATTTTTACAAGGTGAAGTAGAAAATTTATTGAAACAGGGCTATTTAACAGAATTGTTTAGTGATAAAGGTAAACATGCATATATGAGGAACATGCAGGAGCCCCCAAAGCCTCCTTCTCCAAAACGAACCGTCAACGTGATACACGGAGGTGAAGAAGTAAACGGAGTGGTCTGCAAAACAACCACAAAGTTCACAATTACACATGGAAAACGGGTTCGTGAAAATATGGAAGGGGACGATATAACCTTCGATGATGCAGATATCGGCAGATTGATGCTTCCTCACAACGATGCTCTGGTAATATCTTTACTTATTCATGACACTAACGTAAAAAGAGTGTTGATTGATCCAGGCAGTTCAGTCAATATCATTTTGCTAAGAGTCGTGGAAGAAATGCTACTGGGGAATCAAGTAATCCCAGANCCAGGTTCTAAGTCATCAATATTGACATGGCTTATAACATAATCGTGGGAAGGCCATGGATCCACGACATGAAAGCAATACCCTCCACCTTGCATCAGGTAATTAAATTCCCCTCTGAATGGGGGATTCAGCAAATTAGAGGCGATCAACAGACCGCAAGAAATATAAACTATGTGGTACACTACAACAAGAAAATAGAGGCAGAAGAATCACGAGATAAGGTAATCTCCCAAGTAGGTAACGCCACCCAAACATGCATGGAAGAAATTACTACCCAAATAGGTACGAAAGGTATTATTGCTGAAATAGGTACGAAAGAAAATACTTACGAGAAGGTGAATCAATTTACCACAGAAGGTGTATTATACCACACAGATGCAGATTCCAGACCGGACGTCATTCATGAACCAGAGGAAGACGAGCACATCAAAACAACTACAGAAGAGCTCGAAGTTGTTCCATTGTCTAAACAAAAGCCTGAACAGAAAGTGGNCAGAAATGATGACTCATAAACTAAATGAAGATCTATCCTTCGTACCTGTTAAGCAGAAGAAAAAAAGCAAGGACTATTCAAGAACCAAGTGATCGACGAAGAGGTACAAAAACTCTTGAAGATTGGTTCGATAAGAGAGGTAATGTACCCTAACTGGCTAGCAAACACCGTGGTAGTACCTAAAAAGAATGGAAAATAGAGAGTATGCGTAGATTATACTGACCTAAATAAATCATGCCCCAAACATTCATTCCCATTGCCACATATAGATCAAATGATTGATGCCACAACAAGTCATGAATTATTAAGCTTCTTAGAAGCATATTCTGGTTATAATCAGATTAAAATGGATCCCTCAGATGAGGAAAAAGCTTCCTTCATTATAAACATGGGGACTTACTGTTATAAAGTTATGCCTTTTGGCTTGAAAAATGTTGGAGCTACCTATCAAAGGTTAGTGACTAAAATGTTCCAAGAACATCTTGGAAAGACGATGGAAGTCTATATTGATGATATGTTGGTAAAATCAACACAAGCAGAAGACCATTTCCAGCATCTCTCTACTGCTTTTGATATTTTACGCAGGTATAATATGAAGCTAAATCCAGAAAAATGCGCTTTTGGAGTGCAATCAGGTAAATTTTTGGGTTTCCTTGTATCGAACAGAGGAATAGAGGTAAATCCCGCTCAAATTAAAGCTATAGAAGAAATACCTGATATTTTAACAAATAAAAAGGAAGTTCAAAGACTAACAAGAAGAATATNCACCGCTGCTTTCAAAGCCAAAAGAAGGGGAAAGATTGTACATCTACCTGGCTGTTTCAGAAATTGTTGTAAGTGCAGTACTGGTAACAGAAGAAAAAGGTAAGCAATCACCGATCTATTATGTAAGTAAAACTATGCTAGATGCTAAGACTAGATATCCACACCTGAAAAAGTTAGCCTTAGCTTTAATAATGGCATCTAGAAAATTACGACCATATTTTCAATGCCACCTAATCATCGTTGTGACTTCATATCCTTTAAGAAATATTCTGCATAAATAGGAATTGTCAGGAAGATTAGCCAAGTGGGCCATAGAATTAAGTGAGCATGAAATAATCTATCAGGCTAGGACTGCAATTAAGTCTCAAATATTGGCCAGTTTTGTTGTTGACTTTAGTAATATCATTGTCCCTGAAGTAGAAAAAGAGTTACAATTTTTAACGGTGCTAATCCGGGTCTATGGACCCCTATTCACCGATGGCTCCTCAAATATAAAAGGTGTCGGCTTAGTTATAGTCTTAATATCACCCACGGGTGAAAAGACACGGCAAGCTATTAAGTGTTATCCTATAACTAACAATGAAGAAGAGTACGAAGCTGTTATTGCAGGGCTTGAACTCGCACGGGAGCTCTCAATCGATCAAATTTTGATCAATAGCGACTCCCAACTGGTAGTAAATCAGATACAGGGGACTTATATCGCTCGAGAGACTCGAATGCAACAATATCTTGAAAAAGCACGAGAGCTCGTGAGACAATTCAAAACATCAAAGGTAATGCAAATACCTAGAGAGGAAAATGCAGAAGCAGATGCATTAGCTAACCTCGCAGCAGTCACGGAAGTAACAAACAAAGACAATGCAATTGTCGTCCAACTATTTCATTCAATGATCGACCAGGACAGGAATGAGGTAACTTTCAACAACTTAACCTGGGACTGGAGAAACGAAATTCTTAATTTCTTGCAGAATGGCACCATACCTGAAGACAGGAAAGCAGCTCAAGAACTTCGCCGCAAAGCTGCACGGTACTGCCTTATTCACAATTCGCTATATCGCAAGATGTTCGGAGGACCCCTAGCTAAATTCCTCGGACCTAACCAAACGGAATTTGTGATGAAAGAAGTCCACGATGGACACTGTGGGAATCACTCAGGGGCGAGATCCTTAGTGAAAACCCTAATAAGAGCTGGATACTATTGGCCTAAGATGGAAGAAGAAGCCGAGAATTTCGGATCCAAATGCGACAGGTGCCAAAGGTTTGCCAATAACATGCATCGACCAGCGAAATTATTGCATCCAATAATATCCCCATTTCCTTTCACGAAATGGGGTATGGACATAATGGGACCTCTTCCCACAACTAAAGGACAAATACGGTTTTTTCTCATGCTAACCGACTATTTTACAAAATGGGTAGAGGCAGAAGCGTTCAAACAAGTGCGAGAAAAGGAAGTTAAAAGATTCTTATGGCGAAACATAATATACCGCTTTGTAATACCAAAGGATCTAATATGACCACAATTCATAGGCTCGCAATCAAATGGATCACTTCAACGCCATACCACCCCATGGCTAATGGTCAAGCTGAGTCAACAAATAAGGTCATCATCAACAATCTGAAGAAGCGGCTGGATAAAGCCAAAGGAAACTGGCCTGATGAATTACTAGCGGTACTATGGGCATACAGAACAACTTCAAAAATAGCCACGGGAGAAACCCCGTTCGCACTTGTCTATGGCTCAGAAGCCTTAATACCAGTGGAAATTGGCGAACCAAGCATAAGGTTCTTGACAGCCAGGGAGGAAGCAAAANGGAAGAAGCCTTCTCTACTGCCAGTTCTGCCGCCATGAGCCTCATCTGCCTCTTCAAGGTACTCCTTTCCTCTTCTAAGACATCCATGTCAATCCTTAGGCTATCAAACTGTGCCTTCCAATTATCAGCATCGGCCTGCAACTCTTTTGTCTCCTGATCCGTATTTGAGATCCTCTTCATAAGCTCCATGCCTATAAGATTAATCTACAAGAAATAAACCAATCAGATATGATAAATTTCATATACGAAAATGAAAGAGGATAACCTGCATCATACCTTCAAAGAGGTATGCACAAATTCATTAGCCCATGTAATAGCACTATGGCTGGCTAGATTGACTTTCTCAGTGGGACCTATCAAAGGCTTGAGCCACACTTAGGGCTCACCCGTTTTCTTGAAAAGATTCCCCTCATCTGGAACCTCTATTACCACCTGCCGCATCTCTCTACTGGAAGACCCTACTTCCTTAGCGGAGGCATGGAAGCAGGCAGAGATAAAGTAGCAACATGCACGGAGGGTTGAGGAGCTGGAGAAGCCACGGGCAATGCAGCAGGCACGGAGGGTTGAAGAGTTGAGGAAGCTATGGGCAAAGCAACATCAGAAGCCGTAATAGCCAAAGGAGCAGATGAGACAACTTCTCTTAAACAAGCAGGAAAGACAACAACCAAAGGGACATCGTCACCAGCAAGGTCAAAACCTTCATGGAACAGGAAATCCAAAGACTTATGAATGGGGGAATGTGAAACATCTTCAAGGGTAGAGGGCTCAACCACAGACACGGAAGGCAAGGTCATGGGTATAAACTCATTATCTTAAACCACCCGCCTTCTCCGTCTCCTGTGTACTAAAGCACCTTCTTCTTCTTCTTCTTCTTCTTCTTCTTCTTCTTCTTCTTCTTCTTCTTCTACGGAACGAGACTCACCAATCTTCCTCTTCGAGGAATATGAACCAACAATAATCTCTTGGTTCTGAGCCAAATACATCTTCAGGATAGATGAAGCAGACACCCCACGAGCAGAGAACCCTATAAAAGGGAAAAAGTTAAGTGACAAAGAAAGAGGAAACTCGAGTAAGGAAAGAAGCAAGAACAAAATCTTCACTTACCGTGTGTCTTTACATGCCAACCCTACCTCCCAGCGAGGTACTTCCAAGATCTCTCTTCTAAAGGAGCAACGGACAATAATTTTTCTACCCAATCACGGATACCGGAGACATTCTCAACAGTATCCATGATTGCTGAGAGAAGAAGAAACAGATACGGTGTTAGTAAGACATCTCAAGTCGGAACGAGGAAAAGTAAATAGATGTGAGCTAAAGCATACTCACATGCGCGATTCCACTTCTCAGGGAAGGGAAGATTTTCTTCACCCACTAAACCAACAGTGGGTACAACAACATACCGGAGGTACCAACCCCTATCCTTATCATCTCCAGGGGTTACCAGCACTCTTTTGCTCCTAGCAGTCAGAGTAAAAACCCCTTCACGAAACAAGGTAGGAGAGTAGAGATGAATAAGATGGTTGAAAGTAAAAGGAACCGAGGCTAAAGAAGCTAAACTCCTAAGACATGCGACAACTCGCCACACAAGCGGACCAACTTGTCCTAAGCAGATATTGAAAAAATGGCATAATTCAATTATGACTGGGTCAATGGGAGGTCTAAACCCTAGAGTAAAAGGATACGTATAAACAAAAGAATATCCCGTCTTGTAAGACGTTATTCTTTGATTACTATTCGGAATGTAGACAAGGAAATCAGGCCTCTAAAAACACTCCCTACGAAGAGGGGAAATCTGACCCTCAGTTATAAGGGTTGGATACCTTTCGACACTCTCAAGGGAAGAAGATTGGTCTTCAAGAACTTGATTATCTCTAGCAAATACAAACTCAGCAGGGACAATTTCATCAACTCCAGGTTCACGAAGGCGTTCACCTCTACCTCTAGACAAAGACCGATAAGCCCTAAACCTCGGAGAAACTAGACACCTAGCGGAAGGAGAGGGAACTATCTGAGAATAAGAGGAGCCTCTCGAAGAAGTGGATCCTAGACTCCTAAGTCTACCACCCCTCCGACTCCTAGTCGGAGCAGAAGATGGCGTTAAATTTTCAATATCTATTACTCCCTGAGGTTGATTTGAAGAAGACATGTTTACAAAGGCAAGAAGAAAGTTCTTTACAAAAGACAAAGTTAGAAAGTGTTTCGTGGAAGCAAAGAAAAGAAAAGAAAAGAAGAAAGGTATTTATACTTGGGGACAACCGTCAAACATGGAAAAAAGAAAAATAATGATGAAAAGTCATAATTGAAGGTGTCACTTCGGAACTGACACAGCCGCAAAAAGCCCTAAAAGGTGCCGAGTAAATGCAAAACCAATCCGAGAAGGACACGTGGTATGAGCATTAAATGAAAGTGACAAACGACGCTTATGGTTCAGAGAAGGATACAATGTTTTGAGGTAAAGCGGCAGAAAAATATTCCCGCCATAAATGAGTATCCACTTACCAAATATAAATTGATAAATATATGGTAAGTGGGGGGACTATCTGTATTGGTAAAAAAGAGTTTCACACGTAAGCCAACTTTTGACAACTCAGCCAGTTATGTGGACACAGGAGAACGCGACAACTGGATATGATTCTTTGAAGAGGTACGGAACAAAGAGGCACGATTCAATAAACCCTCGAGCTTACCAGCCACGGGAAACTCAACCTGATCAAAACAGGGAAGAGACACGGTCATAATGAATCTGGACAAAGCTACGGGCAGATTCAAGAACCCACAATTGATTACGCGTACGTTATGTAACCGTACCCCAATTACCGTTATCCTTTGTAACGCCTAATTAATATCATAATTAGTCATTAATGGGAAATCATAGAAAGAGTTGTACATTATAGCAAGGAATCTCCTATATAAGGGAGGAGAATACAGCTTGTAAAGGCATCCGATTCTTGAATACAATCTACTTCGCTTTTCTACATTTCTGTGATATTGTCTATTATTCATTTTTCTCTATTTCCTTGATTATCAATAACCCGTGTTCATCCTATAAATAGATTTAGTCAAAGGATCTAATTCTTTGGTTAAACAATGGAGATACTCGCCTGGTGGATCGACTGCTGATGTTCAATTTTTTTTTTGTTATACGGCACAGAAGAATTATAGAAGTATTCCTCATGGGATGATGGTGCATGGGAGATGTGTTAGACAATCGAGTGCTGGAGTTGGGATCAACTATGGTGATTCATGTGTTCTATGAATTTAGAGACTGGGAGTTCTCAGAAGCAGATTGATTCGTGGTTGTGGACTGTGAAGATGTGGCCAAAGCTAGCCAGATTATGCTATGTATTATGGCTAAGTCATTGTGGACTTTAGGAGGGTTATTTATCTATTTGTGGATGACCAGGGTTGATTTGGGGGCTCATTGGTATGCCTAATGAGGATGTGTATCCTACACAGCGGTGTGATTGGTTGACTCCGTACTGCTATTATTGAGGGATGTGCCATTCGATTAGAATTGGTCTCATTTGTATCTGGTGTGTTCTATTACTCTTCTATGCTACGAGGGATTGTGATGTTTTGGTTATATGCACACATGGTGTGGTTCTGTTTGGGTCTTGTAGCAGAATCCGAGCGAGATAGTTATTGGAGTGTTGAATGGTTGATTGTGCCTTGGTTATGGACTTTTTTCGATTGTGATATATTGTGTTGTTTTCTTCTCTGTGGTTATGGTCATTCACTTTGGGTACTTGACGTCGAATTGCATGTGGTTATTAATTTTGAGCATTGTGGCTTTAGGTATTTCATATGGACCGTTGTTCGGATAGGTTCGCGTATTGCAACAAATTTATGTTAGGATATGATACTTTGTGTTAGATTCATGTGTCTTGGTTCTACTATGTATGATGGGCTCATAGCATTGCGGTTGTAGTGGTACTTGATGAGCTTGCGAGACGGTTCTCTCATTTGAGTCATTTTCGATAATTGAGTACATTTGTATTGTTTCTTATTGGTGCACGAATTGCACGATTTATGGCTTTAGGTTGTATTGGTGTGGCACGTCACTAGAATGGTTGTGTTTGATGAGATGAGGTCCTTGGACCTAGAATAGGTGCTATCAGATTTGATTGCAACATATTTGGAAGGATAATGTCGTTGACCGGCTTAAAGATTGGCTATAGTTCTTGTCGAAGGAGAGAGAGCTCCATGACTTGTTGATCTGATGAGCGGTTATGAGTTTCAGCGTGTTTCTTTCATCTTCGACATTGTGCGAAGGTTTCGAACGATCTTTTGTTTGATATGAGGTTTATTACCGGAATCATGTTTATTTTGAGCAGCTATTGTGATAAGGAAATTTTTCTACGAGTAGGCGAGGTATGTGGTGTATCATGTGATTACATCATGGGTTATGGTTATGGGTTGATACAGCCTGTTCAGTCTCATACAGTATGTAGATGCGAGATTCGGGTCTTGTAAGGAATTTCGGATGTTGGAAATTGGGTACTAAGGCTTACGAGCTAAGGTTGAATTAAGGATCTTCAGTTATGTTGTGTCATCAGGTTTATATGGCTTGGGGCGACGTGGGATCACCCCTGGGTATGATCATGGTAGGGCTACACGGGGATTTAATGGTTTGGGAGCGACTCTTGGCACGTTCGAGGACGAACATATGTTTAAGTGGGGGAGAATGTAAGGACCTGACTGGTTGTTTTGAGCATTTCATTTCCGTTCAACCATTTAAAGTATTGAGTAGTTTCTTATGATGTATTATGACTTGTGTGAATCCTCGGTTTTGGTTTCCAGGTGATCCAGATTTTTTGATTTAGAAGAATAAATTTCATGTTAGAAGCTTTTAAGTTGGAAGAGTAGATCGAGTTTGACTTTTGTGTATTTGACCCCTAAATAGAGTTTTATGGTTCCATTAGTTCCGGATGGTGATTTTTGACTTGAGCATATGCCTATATGCATGTGGATATTTCTAGAAGGTTCCGACATTAATTGGTGAAAGTTGGAAAATTTGAAGACTTGAAAAGTTCATAAGTTTGACCGGAAGTTGACTTTGATGAAATCAGGTTCAGATTGTGGTTCCGGGAATTTAAATTGTTTCTTTATGCCATTTGGAACTTGTGTGCAAAATTTGAGTTCATTCCGGATTGATTTGATATGTTTCAGCATGAGTTTTGGAAGTTAAAAGTTCATTAAGTTCGATTTTAGGTGCGGTTCGTGATTTTGATGTTAAGATGTGTGATTTGAGATCTCGAGTAAGTCTGTATGATGTTATGGGAATTTTTGGTATATTTGGATGGGGTACCGAGGGGTTCGGGTGAGTTACGGACGTGGTTCAGATCATTTTATCTCTTGTTGCATTGCTGAAGGAATTTCTGGTGCTGATGTAGCCGCCCTGCGGAATATTGGTCGTAGAAGCGACTTCGCAGATGCGGGATCTTCTTCGCAGAAGTGAAGTAGGTTATGTGGGCTATTGCGCAAAATCAGAATTTTGGGCGCCTCTGCGGAATCGCAGATGCCTGAATTGGGTGTTGAAGCGAGGAGCAGCACAGAAGCGTGGTTGTGGTTGCACATGCATTTGCGCAGATGCGGAGCTTATTCCACAGGTACGAAGGACGAGTCTCCAATGATTCTATGCAGAAGCATAATTATGGTCGCAAACCGATGCCGTAGAAGCGACTTATGTTTTGCAGGTGCGAACATGCCTGGGCAGAACCTATATTTTGAGGTTTTGTTTCTTTTATCATATTTTGAGATTTGGGGCGCTCGGATTGAGGCGATTTTTAGGCGATTTTCACCATATGAATCAGGATAAGTGTTCTATACTCGTTTTTTATTATATTTCATGAATCTATATTCCATTTTGTCATTGGGATTATGAATTTTAAAGAGAAATTGGAGGTTTTTGTCTAAGATTTCATAGAGTGAATTCTCGAGTTTTAAATATCGATTTGGAGTCGGATTTGAGTGAAACTAGCATGGTTGGACTCGTAATTGAATGGGTTGTCAGATTTTGTGAGTTTTGTCGGGTTTCGAGGTGCGGGCCTGCGTTTGACTTTTTGGTTGACTTTGGGCTTTTGATTAAAGATTCCACCTTTATTGACTAGGTTTATTTCCTTTGCCATTATTTGTTATTCTTGAGTTACTTTTGTCTAGTTTCGAGCCGTTCGGAGGTTGGTATGCACGGGATGGTATCTTTGAAGTATCGTTTGGCTTGCTCAGTATTGGATTCAACGTGTTCGATGTAACTAACACTTCTAAACTTGGTGCTCAGGGTATGAATCCCTAAACATACGTGTTATGTGTTTGGTGTTGAGGTGAAGGGCATGCGGGCCACCGTGTGAATTATCACTCGGTTGATTATGTGATACTGTGTAGTTACCTAATCTTATTTTTATTCAAGAAATTTCTACGTGCTAGAGTAATTGAGTTGTGATCCATGTTAGAAACCATGTTTAGGATATATGCTTATTCTGTTGGGACCCACTGAGGTCATATCTGCTGTTGAGTTTGTTTAAATTGCAGTTACATACTCAGTCATAATCATTCATTTGCATATCATATCTCAGTCTCTGTTATCATTTGTTGTCACAACATGTTATCATTGTTTGGGCTGATTGACATGAGATTTGCGAGCCAGAGAGACTGGAGAGATTGATGACTGAGTTGGAGCCCGAGATCCGTGCTATGAGAGAGATATGTGGATCGGGTTGCATGCGCAATAGGCTTTATGGATATATGTGGTTCGGGTTGCACGCCGCAACATATGTGGATCGGGTTGCATGCTCTAACATGCATTATGGCTATATGTGGATCGGATTGTATGTCGCAACAGACATTATGGCTATATGTAGATCGGACTGCACGCCGCAGCATGCCTTATAGGCATTATTATTATTGATGGGATCAGGCTGCACGCCGCGACATGCACCGTACAGTGCTGGGAGACTGAGTGTGCTGAGCGATTGAGCGTGATGAAAAGGAGTGTGAGACAACGAGATTGAGTACTCTGAAATTGAAGATGTACCTGCGTTCCGGTCATAGCTGCCTCTTGTTCTTGGTATCGTTAGAATTTTTGATCTGTTCATGTATATTTCAGACATATGATGTATTTATTTCATATCAGCTTTGTATACTCTAAATCTTGGAAGCTCATGATTTGTACTACAAATCCTTGGAATTTTTGGATAAAAGTTCAGTTGTATTATCATTACTTCTCATAGTAAACCTCATTTGAATTTGATTATTGTTAAATTGGCTTTCCTAGCAGGTTGGATTAGGTGCCATCACGACTAGTTGGATTTTGGATCGTGAAAACTGCGGATCGTGTTTTCTTGGTAGAAAAAGGGAAAAAAAGATTTTTACCTTATTTAGACTTGCATTAGGGTTGAAACTCCTCTACTATATAAAGAGGGGAACCTTTCATATTTTGGGTCACGATTGATACACATATCAAAGCAATAAAGTATACTTTTGTGTTTTAACAATTGTTCAAGTGTTCTTCAAGTTGTTCATCCATCCAGTTATAACCAAGTTCCATTCTGAGGGCTCGATTGGAATCGGTCTTTAGCATTCAAATCTGACGATAGGCTTAATTATTTCGTCACACTTTGTTTGATCGTTTTGTTTTCCTTTAATTCGATTACTTGTTGTTCTTTGATCATTCGTGTTAAATTAAATCACATATTTTTTAAATCGCGTACAAATTTAATTGTTACTCATTTTAAGGATAAGCATGCATATTACTACTTCATTCATAAATATTGATTCAAGATATTTTTATATAATAATCTGGAGGAAACACCTACGTAGTTCTCACATTGTCCTGATTTACATAACAGAATCACTTGTAAATTTAAGGAACTATTCTTTTATCAAATATCTAATTAGGTAATTCAGAAGCCTAGAAACGCTAAAAATATGCATTGAATATTAAGATAGCAAGGCTAGCAACAACATAAAGTAGTTCTCTTTTTAGAGCTAATAGAGGAAGAAGAACCTCCCAAAAATTTCGAGCTGATAATTATACTGCTGTTAAAATTATGATCTCTTATCCATTGATTATTGTATGGACATGAGTATGGACTAGTCTTAGAGTACGCGTATTGCATGTGTATCCTATACTAATAAATATAAAATTATAAAGAAACACATAACTAATAATGTGCTTGAGATATAAAATAAGAAAATAAAAAATATCAACTCATAAAAATGATGAATGTTGATTTTCAGCTGTAATCTTCATTTTATATTTGTGGCGTTCAATATAATTTTTCTCTAAATCGTAATGTCATGTTTATTATACATATGTAACCAAAATTAAATTCATGCTGGAATTCAGCGACAAAGTTTCGAAAAAACAATTTGCATCAAGAAGACATTTAAGAATAGCTTCATGCAATTCTCTTGTTATGATAGTCATTGCTTGTTTTTACAAATGAAAAAAGATTTTTACTTGCAAATATATATTTTGAATAGGTAGTTATTCAAATTCAACTTTTTTGAGCTCGACAATTTAAAGGGACAACTTTAAGTCTTTAAAAATAAATATTTTTATAATTTTTATGGCATTAAATGTTAAATATTTTTTCATCGATTTCTATATCTTTCGGTGTAGCTAGCTGGTATTTCAGTTTAAATTATTACTATTAATCTTTATCTTAGTTTTAGTTCGATGGCATTAAATTATTTGTTTAAGGTAGAATTAGTGTGGCAACAATTAGTTAAAGAGTATAGAGAAAAATTCTTGAGAATAATATATAACATATCCAGTAATGGTTAAAACCATGAAGAAATAATATATATATATATATATATATATATATATATATATATATATAAACTTAAATGAGAAAGGAATCATAAAGTTAGCAAATAAATAAAAAATCACAACTTAAATGAGATAAAAACTTGAATGTATGCTATGGAAAAAAAAAGTATGTTGAAATAATAAAAGAGGAGAAAGAATGGATACCGGGGATACCAAACTGGGTCTTCTTCAAGAGCTCTGTAGCACGCGAAAAATAATTCAGGACTTTTAGTGCTCGTTTAAACTTATTCATATATTTTTCTTTATATTTTGTGGATCAGTTTATTTGGTAGTGCAACTGTCATCTTTTATCCGGCTTACGAAAATAAATAAATTTTAACCAGCTAAAAAAATAAATATTTTTACTTAATAATGCTTGTTTTTAAAATCTTTTCATAAGAACATCAATTCAAATCACTAAATCATGATAAATAGTAGATTGAATTAAATATTTACAATTTTCTTGTTTGCGCAGGAATTAGGATAAAGAATTATAGCTATTTAACACAATTCAATGAAAATATCCAAATGACGTTCAAACAGCCTCTTTTTTTTTTATAGCTAGTCACAACCAAGCAAGTATCTTGTAGATTCAAACAGTGTAACATAACAACGTTCTTTCTTATCAAACACCTCAAGCTTTAGAATATATCTATAAATTCATACATAATTAAACAGTTAACTCATTTATTGATATGTGAAAATGTAGAGAAATAATTGAATTTCTTTTATGTGTTTTACCTTTCCTGGCAATCAACATTTTCGATGCCACAACAATTACATTTTGCAGTATTATTTATAACGTCCACCTTATTGTAACATTTGAGAATACCACGGCTCGTCTTTATTCATTATATCTTTTATTCTTGTACTAAATTTAAAATATATATCCTACAAAAAAATAAAAATAAATAAAAAAAAGTTAGAAAGGACACTTCTAAAAAGTATAAATATTTCTGAAGTAGTTGGAAGAATTTACTCTTTATTGTCAAACGAATCATATTTGATGTTCTCAAATTTAAAATTATTATTATTGATATTTAGATTTTGAAATCAATAAACTACAAAATTATTTAAATTCTTAATTGGATATTTTCTAATGCTATATGAATTTTACAAACACTAAAATATATAAGTGAATGAAACAAAAGCTGAAAATAAAAACAAAATTCCGTCGTTTACATAAATGAGATCTTTCACCCGTTTCCTTTCAATCTTTTTTTTTTTAATATTTTTTTCGCTTTAATATAATACTCCTAAATTTGAATGGAGTTGAAAGTAAAAAAACTTTATTAACAAAATAAACCCTTACAAAGTGGACGAAACTCTCCTAGTCTAGATTGAAAATACAGGAATTCTGGAATTAAAAAATTAAAATTTTAAATATTTGAAAAATAATTAAATGATCACTCCTAAATATTATAGACATAATTAAATAAACACCTCTACATATTAGAAAAATAATTAAATTACTATCTCTAAATATTAGAAAAATAATCTAATGACTATTTTATCCGGTAAGAATTCTAATTTTAAAGGGTAAAAAAGGTGGATAACATTTCGCTAAGGGCATTCGTGCTTTTGATATAGTATAAATAAATATAGATAGATATAGATATAGATATAGATATAGATATGTGCATCTCTGTTCTATGTTACATTGATCTACATTTTGGAGCTTACATTGACTAATTAATTGTTTAACTTTCCTCCCTAATTAGTTCTTTATTGATTATCATACTTAACTATAGCATCTAAACTTGACAGAATTTTGATATACGTTAATTCATTAAATGTTTATTCTCGTCATATAATTGTGACCGTGAGCTTTTGTAAACAGTGTCGTAGATGAAATTAGCAAAGGGCTGAAAAGCATTTAATGACCAAAATTAACTATATTTGGAGTTCAAGTTCACCCAAAAAAAATGATTTTCTTTACTGAAGAGAAAAAGAATTAGAGTTTTACGTCTTGACAATATATACATAAGAATAAAAGGCTTTTGATTGTAATTATGTATATGCCACCCCCGAGAAGCAAATCAAAAAGAACTACTGTATACCTTGCCGAATAATTACGGTACGTATAACAATGACTGTTGAGAGTTCAATTGGCAGATATACTGCCAAATTTCATTGTTATTTCCTCCCTTTATTTGGCTTAACTAGGTTATTCATCATTGTTTTTGGTGATTCTTTACTGAATAAATAAATAAATATCAATGACTCGATCTTTAGAATCGCTTGATCCTTATTCACTTAAAAGTTTATCCTATGATTATTTTACTCATAGTTTTCAATATTTTTGAATATAGGTTTGAAATTTTGACAATATTGTACTAATCAATGAGTCCATATTGGAAAAGGGAGACTTGGAGCAACAGTAAAATTGTCTCCGCGTGACCTATAGTTTAAGGGTTCAAACTGTTGAATCATTCGTTGATATTTGCATCATAGTAGGCTCTCTATATTACACGCATCGAGGTGCGGTCCACCGCTAAATCTTGCATGAACGCGGGATGTCTACCGGGCTGCCCAATGAGTCCATATTGGGGAAATAATCAAAGTAAAGATTTTTTTTTTTTTTTAAATTTAAAAAAATGGTTTTTTTTGTTGCTAAAAGTGTATTATTAAATTTGAGGCGAATGATTTTTTATATTTATTCGACCAATATAATTTAAGGAAGAGAACAAGTCATGCGAACTTGTTGGATGAATGGTTTTATGGACCTAATTAATGGTATTGATAAAGTAAAAATATACCATTAAAATAGGGAGGATTCAGAGTTCATTTCGGATCATCACATTCCAAAAAAAATTTAAGGTAATCCACACAAATATATTGCTTCTGTCTAGTGTCTACTATAAATAAGACAGAAATCACAAGTCAGAAACAACAAGAAATAAACACAGCCTTCTCAATTAACCCCTGAGAGTTCTCTCTCCAATAAGGAGAACCAAAGGGGTTGTTTCATAGGGAACTCCCTTTTGATCCTTCCCCCAAAAATCCCAAAAAAAGAAAAAAAACAAGAAATTTTTTAAAAAATGGCTAACAAGAAAGTGGTCATTGGTGGAATAGCCTCAATTCTTGTGGTGGCTTGTGTGGTAGCAGCATGTGTTACACTCACAAAAAATGATGAAACTTCATCTTCTGGCCAAGTCACAACTTCTACAAAATCAGTAGAAGCTATGTGCCAACCTACACCTTACAAACAAACTTGTGAAAAAACTCTTTCCTCAGCCAAAAATGCTTCTGATCCAAAGGATTTCATTAAAGTGGCATTTGAAGCTACTGTGACTGACATCAAGAATGCAATCATGAACACTGATTTGATCATGAAAGCTGCTAGTGATCCTAAAACCAAAGACGCGCTTCACGCTTGTGAAGAGCTCTTTGATCTTGCCATGGAAGATCTAAAGACTTCTGTATCGAAATTGGAAAGCTTTGATCTAACCAAAATTAAGGACATCGTCGATGACCTTAAGACATGGCTTAGCGCTGTGGTTGCTTACGAGGAAACTTGCTTGGACGCTTTTGAAAAAACAGATGGTGACACTGGTGAGAAAATGGCGAAGCTAATGAACACAACTCGGGAGCTAAGTATCAATGGTCTTGTCATGGTCAATAGCTTCGGTGAAATGATCACACAAACCACAGGCCTTAGCCGCAAATTGTTAACTACTGAAGAATCTTCGTTTATTGAGGCTAGTAACCGTAAGCTTCTGCAAATTTCTAACGCGAAGCCTAACGCCGTGGTTGCTCAGGATGGTAGTGGACAATACAAGACCATTACTGATGCACTTAAAGCTGTGCCAAAGAAGAATACAGAGCCATTTGTTATCCTAATTAAGGCTGGTATATACAAAGAATACGTTGAAGTCGAAAAAGGCATGACAAACGTTGTGTTTATTGGTGAAGGCTCAACCAAGACCAAAATTACTGGTAACAAGGCCGTAAAGGACGCTGGCATTGCTTCAACTTGGCATACTTGCACTGTTGGTAAGTCTTTCTCTTTCTTTTTTCCTTAAAATTCGCGCTTAGTCAAATCAAATAGTAACTTAATAAAAGGACAGTCCGGTGACAGAGAAAAGCTGGACCACAAGAGTCTATAGGATGCAGCCTTACCTTGTATTTCTTTCTGCAAGAGATTGTTTCCACGGCTTGAACCAGTGACCTTTTGATCACATGACAACAACTTTATCAGCTATATACGCAAAACACTCCCTTCTAAATAGTAGTAACTTACTATTATTCCAAATTGTTGCGTGCAGGTGTGAGTGGAGAAGGTTTCGTGGCTAGGGATATAGGGTTCGAGAACACAGCAGGACCAGTAAAAGAACAAGCAGTTGCACTACGAGTGAATGCTGACAAGGCAGTTATCTACAACTGCAAAATCGATGGTTACCAAGACACACTATACGCACACTCTGGTAGACAATTTTATCGCGATAGTATCATTTCAGGAACCATAGATTTCGTGTTTGGTGATGCAGCTGCCGTATTCCAAAACTGCAAATTAATAGTAAGGAAGCCAGGTGATAGTCAGAGTTGCATGGTAACTGCTCAGGGAAGGACCACACCTGCTTCTAAAGGTGCATTCGTTATACAAAATTGTGAGATCAAAGCAGAACCAGAGTTCCTAGCAGCAAACCCACGAAAGGCAGCGTTTCTTGGACGTCCATGGAAGGAATATTCACGAACAATAATCATGCAATCGTTTATCGATGGATTCATTGATCCAACAGGATGGGCGCCATGGAATACAACTGAGTTTGGACTACATACTTGTTGGTACGCTGAGTATCAGAATAGAGGTGCAGGAGCTAGCCTTGACAAAAGAGTTAGTCATTGGAGAGGTTACCAGAAGGGAATTTCAGGAGATGTTGCAAATTCATTTACTGCTGGTTTATTTATTAACCCCGCAGATAGTAGCTTTCTTCCTAAGCCTGATATTCCCTATGAGGCTGGCATGATGAAGGTGTAAATTTTTTGAAGTTTTATGTAACCTTCCACAAATTTACAACAATTACTTCATTATGTTTATTCTATTTCCTTTTTTTTTTCTTTTTTTTTTTCCCTTCCACATTATTTTGTCCCTTGGGACTATTTTGTTTTAGCTAATTAATTAATCTCTCATTTTTTTGCTCCTGTATTGCAATAAAATTATCTCATTCATACAATTTGTTTGTCAGTATTTTACTTGACACAATTATTTATTAAGAGAAATTTTTAGAGCAAGAGTTTTCTTTTTCTGTTGAGCATATATATGATCTCAGATTTTGTCTTTCTGTAGTGTCGAATAATACAACAAAATTACGCACTAGTCCTAAACAAGTGGGGATCAGTCATATCAAGCCTCCATTAACAAACTAAAAATGAGAATGAAAAGTATTATAAATTCTTTATAATTCCACTTTTTCTTTTTCCATCAGTTTGTTTATTGAATAAAATAGTTTACTTGTCTAATAAAATTGATTGAAAAAGAGCAAATATACAGAACCTTCAAATCAAATAATACTTTTTCAACTCTCTCGAAATGTAAATTGAATTTGATTCACGCTTCATGTTCCGAGGATTTAACGATTGAATTGGTAAAAATTTAAAGCTTCCAGAATTTGTATGAGAGGCTTAAACTCAAAAAGTGCACTGAATCGCTGGTAAAGAAGGCAATTATAAGTTTTAATGGATACAATTAGGTCCTTACACTTTTCAATACAAGTTCTTTTATTTATAGATTTGACCATTTGTGTCTTTCCTTTCCAATTTTAGTCCATGCCAATTTTGTTAGAGCAGAGTAGCGTAACCACGTTTTTTGGAGGCTAAGGGCTTACACTAGTATTTATAAGAGCCAAGGCTCAAATCTAGAAGGAATGAATGTTGTTAGGTCCTGTTAGTTTTAGTTTGTTCTTAATATAATTTTTAGCTCCTTTTTTTAATTTTAGCTCAGATCATATTAGTGGTATCCGTAGAGAAAGATAATAGTTAATTAGATACTAGTTAAGTTAGTTAGCATAGTTAGTGTTAGTTAGCAAATTAGTTAGTTAATCTAATTACATGTATATATATACATAGACTCCCCATTGTTGTTTTAAGTTTTTTTCTTCTTTTCAGAAATACAACACACGCTCCTTACTCTCTCTACTCTAACAGCTCTCTTTCTTTCTTTTCTCTTTAAATCTCAATTCTCTCACAGACCCACTTCTTCTCATTCTTCTTCTTCAACCAAGCTTGAGTATTAACTCAAGAATAATTTCATGGTATCAGAGCAGGATTAAACCAAAGTTAATTCATCAAGTCATCATCTTGATTCTTCAGGTCAAAACAGAAATCAAGAGAATCCAGAAAAAAAAAAAATTTCAGATCCAGAGGTCGATCTTTGAAATTCTTGGTAAAACATGACTGAAAATGGGCAACCCGCTGTTCCACCGGTGATTCCAGCTNTTCTGTAAGTAGTGGATTGTTGGGAGGAATAATGTACGCTTCTAGTGCACAAGCTGTTTGGAATGACTTGCATGAGAGGTTTGACAAGGTTGATGGAGCAAGATCATATAACTTACACAAAGAAATAGCTACATTCAGTCAAGGTACAACATCTGTATCTGCTTATTTTTCAAGATTAAAGGATCTATGGGAGGAGTTTGAGGCTTTAGTACCAGCACCAGGGTGTGACTGTCCAAAGTCAAGAGAATTTGTGATTCACTTACAAAAATTGAAGTTGTTTCAATTTTTAATGGGGCTGAATGACTCATATGGACAGGCCAGGAGTCAAATTTTGTTAATGAGTCCAATGCCATCAGTGAATCAAGCATATGCTATGGTGATTAGTGATGAAAGTCAAAAAACAGTTGCCAACAGTGCTGGTTTATTAGGGGCAAATCCTACTGCAGGAACTGGTCAGTTTGATGTGGCTATGTATACTAAGGCTGGTGGAAACTACCAGAGAAATAGAAAGTTTTTCAACAATCTGTTTTGTGAGGTGTGTAAGATGAAAGGACATTCAAAAGAGAATTGCTACAAAGTAGTAGGATATCCTCCAGAATTTAGAACAAAAAGGAGAAATATGAATACTCACAGTGCATACAATGTGATGTCTGATGCAAGTGTACAAAACAGTCAAGGTGTAAGGTGCAACTGGAATGAGAATAATTCTCAGAATTCTCAACTAGCTGGGGGTACAATGAGTGATAATAGTTCACAGAAAATTAGCCAACTGGGCAATGGGCCATGGATGAGAAATTGTACATTCACTAAGGAACAATATGATCATTTAGTGCATCTGCTTAATACAGAAGGGGTCAGTTCAAATTCTTCAACACCAGCAGCTAATGCAGCAGGTATTTCTCATGCCTTATTAGCTTCTAGTTCATTACATGAGTGGATCATTGATACTGGAGCTACAAATCATATGGTAGCTGACTTAGAACTGTTAAATGATTTTTCATCAATACAATCAAGTCACCAAAAGAAAGTACACTTGCCTAATGGAGAAACTACACA
>ML390404.1:13223-42223 GCA_005239525.1 Nicotiana knightiana | reverse complement strand
AAAGAGTTAAGGTGCTCAGTTGCTTTCTTTCCTGATTTTTGCATATTTCAGGAACTCTTCACTGGGAGGGTGAAAGCGATTGGTAAAGAAGACAGTGGGTTATACATACTCAGTAGACAAAACTTGTCAAGAAATAATGCAATTAGTCTAACTACTAGTGATACATAAATCAATAAAGGAATTAGTTCAAATGAGATTGATCCTTGGCATAGAAGACTTGGGCATGTATCTGTTGTAGTTCTCAAGAAAATTCTTCATGAAAATGTGCAGAATATTGCTGACAGAATAGATTTGTGTACTACTTGTCCCTGTGCAAAACAAACTAGAAATTCATTTCCTATTAGTAGTATAAAACTTCAACTGTTTTTGAACTAGTTCACATGGACTTGTGGGGTCCTTCTAAAATTCTTACTGTTGATGGTAATAAGTTTTTCTTGACTATA
Source organism: Nicotiana knightiana (assembly GCA_005239525.1). Lineage (NCBI taxonomy): Eukaryota > Viridiplantae > Streptophyta > Magnoliopsida > Solanales > Solanaceae > Nicotiana > Nicotiana knightiana. Next base: position 41,780 of record ML390404.1, on the reverse strand, counting down.
GTAGATGATTTCTCTAGAATGACTTGGATATTCTTAATAAAGCTGAAATCTGATGTTTGTGTAGTTGTACAACAGTTTGTTACATTTGTGAAAACACAGTTTGGTGTAATGATAAAGATAATAAGAACAGATAATGGTTCTGAATTTGTTAATATAATCTGTGAAAGTCTTCTTAAAAAACTAGGAATAACTCATCAAAAAACATGTCCTTATACTCCTCAACAGAATGGAGTAGTTGAGAGAAAACATAGACATATCTTAGAATTAACTAGAGCAATCAGGTTTCAAGCTCACATTCCAATTCAATTTTGGGGATACTGTGTAATGGCTGCAGTATATATAATAAATAGACTTCCTAGTACTAGTATTGACAACAAAAGTCCTTTTGAAAGGCTGTATACTAAGAAACCAGCACTACAACATCTTAAAGTAATTGGATGTTTGTGCTATGCAAAAATATTAAATCAAAATGATAAACTATTGCCTAGAGCAAAACCATCTGTACACATGGGATATGCAGCAACTCAAAAGGGATATGTTTTATATGATTTAATAGATGAAAAGTTCTTTGTAAGCAGGGATGTTCAGTTTAGAGAAAATATATTCCCTTTTGAGACCAAACAGAATAATAATAAAATCTTATTCAATCAACCAGATTTAACAGAATTATTGACACAAAGTACAAATCAAAACTTACAAAGGACAAACATAGAGAGTAATATTAATTTACAAGATATACCAAGTTCTGATATACCAGAACAGTCTAGTTCAAGTCACCAAGAAGATACAATAACTACTGGTGTACAAGAACAGTCTGTTGTAGAAACTGGGCAAAATAACAGCCAACAAATAACAACCACGGACAATACAGAAAGTGCTACTCAACAAGTTAACTCCCAACCTAACATAAGAAGGTCAGATAGAGAAAAGAAACCACCTATCTGGATGAAAGATTTTGTATCATTAAATGTTCAATACAATAAACCTTATGACATATCAAAATATATCACATATGAACACTTGAGTCCTAAGTATCAATCATATTTAACAGAAGCATTAACAACTAGTGAACCTAATCTATTTTCAGAAGCTATTAAAGATCCCAAATGGATAGATGCTATGAAAGCACAAATTGAAGCACTTCAAAATAATCACACATGGGATATAGTTTCCTTGCCTCAAGATAAGGTTCCAATAAGATGTAAATAGATTTATAAAGTCAAGTATAAAGCAACAGGGGAAGTGGAAAGGTATAAAGCCAGGTTAGTAGCAAAATGATTTAGTCAAAAAAAAAGGGATAGATTATAAAGAAACATTCTCACCAGTAATAAAAATGAAAATTGTAAGAACAATTTTAGCAATAGCAGCTAAAAATAAATGGCACATACATCAAATGGATGTATATAATGCCTTCTTACAAGGGGACTTAATAGATGAGATTTATATGGAATTGCCACAGGGATTCACAAGTCAGGGGGAGAACAAAGTATGTAGACTTGTGAAATCTTTATATGGTTTAAAACAAGCACCCAGACAGTGGAATGCTAAACTAACAGAAGCTTTAATAAAAAATAAGTTTCAGCAAAGTCAATATGATCAGTCACTGTTTTTTAAGAGAACTACTGAAGGTGTTACTATGGCATTAATATATGTAGATGACATGCTTGTAACTGGTGATTCATTAAAATTAATTGAAGAAACTAACGCACATTTACAACAATCTTTCAAAATGAAAGATTTAGGAGAATTAAAATATTTTCTAGGAATAGAGTTTGCTAGATCAAAACAAGGAATTCTAATGCATCAAAGAAAATATGCACTAGAGTTAATCTCTGAAACTGGTATTGCAGCAGCTAAGCCAGCAATAACTCCTCTTGAAGCAAACATAAAACTTACAACTCCAGAATATGATGACCATATAAACAAAACAAATACAAGTGTGTTAATTAATGAAGAGTTAGCAGATATAGTTTCTTATCAAAGGTTGATAGGCAAACTATTATATTTAACAATGACAAGACCAGATATATCCTTTAGTGTTCAAACACTAAGTTAATTTTTACAAAAACCAAAAAAATCTCACATGGAGGCTGCTCTAAGAACTTTTAAATACATTAAGAACAATCCAGGGCAAGGAATACTTCTATCAAGCAGTTCCAACAACACTATATCAGCTTATTGTGATGCAGATTGGGCTGCATGCCCCTTCTCAAGAAAGTCAGTTTCAGGATACTTAGTTAAAATTGGAAACTCTTTAATATCGTGGAAATCCAAGAAACAAGTAACAATTTCAAGAAGCTCAGCAAAAGCTGAGTACAGAAGCCTCGCAACAACAGTGGCAGAAATTACTTGGCTGACTGGTTTGTTACAAGAACTGGGTATTGATATCAAATTGCCAATTGAAGTGTTCTGTGATAGTAAAGCAGCAATCCAAATTGCAGCAAATCCAGTACTTCATGAAAGGACCAAACACATTGAAATCGACTGTCATTTTATCCGAGAAAAAATCATTCAAGGTCTTATCAAAACAACATATATAGCAACAAAGGAACAACCTGCTGACATTCTAATCAAGGGGCTTAACAAAGTGCAACATGAATATCTTTCTTCCAAGCTAGGAATTTTTGATTTTTTTTCAGTATCTAGCTTGAGGGGGAGTGTAGAGAAAGATAATAGTTAGTTAGATACTAGTTAAGTTAGTTAGCATAGTTAGTGTTAGTTAGCAAATTAGTTAGTTAATCTAATTACATGTATATATATACATAGACTCCCCATTGTTGTTTTAAGTTTTTTTCTTCTTTTCAGAAATACAACACACGCTCCTTACTCTCTCTACTCTAACAGCTCTCTTTCTTTCTTTTCTCTTTAAATCTCAATTCTCTCACAGACCCACTTCTTCCCATTCTTCTTCTTCAACCAAGCTTGAGCATTAACTCAAGAATAATTTCAGTATCAGTGTTGTATCCATAGCTTAAGAGAAAGAAGAGGTGATGCGAATGTTGGATAGGATGGTCATCAACATGGCGAACTACATAGTTCACCAAAATTAACTGGAAATAGATCACGAAATCATTTCGAGAGTCATTGGAAATTGATCGAAGAGCTAAAAAAGATAGAGTTTCGGTGAATGTAGAGGAGATTGGAGGTGAACTATACTCCCCAATGGCAGGGCTCCCCGGAATTATAAAGGTAATTTGGATGTTTAAAATAATTTTGGAGTACTCTTAGTAAATAGAGAGGACTAACGCCTAGAAACTATACGTATCAATGTAGGAACTGAGTTTGAGTTATACGTGTTACTAGCAACCTCTATACCAGATCGATACATGGTTATGATGAGATGACTCATTTGATCAATAGTTGATACCCAAGATTGGACATGTCACACCATGCGATATTATAGTGAGACAGTTCCCCTGGCGAACCTATATCCAAGACTGAATTGTGAGTCAGTGAGATTATGAACTCTCCAATACCCCGTTATTGAGATGTTTTATGATATGAAATGATCAAAATGTTAACAATAAAAATTTTCATACATGTTTTTCAATTTTTCAAATGCTTATAAATTGTTTTAATCATTGCATTGATGTATTTAAATAAATTAACAATTTATTATAATTTACAACTAATTATTAATTAAATAAAAGTATTTTTTTTTAAATTTCCGGTCGAATTCGGTCGGAAATTGAAAATAAAAAAAAATTAAGTTTTTTTTTGGGTAGAATGAGAATTTTTATTCATTTCCCAAACAAATACACCATTCAGAACACAATGAAGAAAAACTACAAAGCATCAATCTATGCTTCTAATCTGTATATAGAATTCTATACATTTTCCCTATCTATCTATATATTCCTTTATATCCATTTCCCATCCTTTCCTTTGATCCTTTTGTTTAGTATTTCAACTACTCTCATCTTGAATTCTTCCTTAATTTGCTCACATACTTTATGTGGTCTTGGAACTGAGCTTCTCCATACTGTCTCATTTCTTCCTTTCCATATGTAGTAATTTGTTGCTGCTAACACTGCATATGCAAATTCTCTACTTCGTTTGCCTAGCATCTTCCTTCCCAGCCTTCTCCATAATAAATGTCCCTCCAGATTCGTGCAATGGACATTGAGCAAATCCATTATTATGCTTATGCATCTTCTTGAGAACTAACATTCATAGAACAAATGTTTAACTGTTTCCTGGCTATCCCAACATAGTTCACATGTACCATCTGTGTTTACCCCTCTTTTCCCCAACCTATCCTTCGTTACTAGCTTTTCGTTCATAGTTAACCAGCAAATAAAACTATGTTTAGGCATGTTCTGTTTACTTCATACCCATTTTCCCCATTGGCATTTTCCTAAGGATCCTTTCAGCCATTCATAGCCCTTTTGTATTGTATATACCCCTGCTCTTGACGGCCATCCTTCATTTATGTAGCCTGCTGCCAGCTTGTTCCTCACGCTGCAAATTTTCTTCCAGTACCAACTGCTTTCATTTGCTACCTTATACTTCCACCAGTTTGCACCTTTAAGATAAATGTGGTTTATCCACTTGACCCATAAAGAGTCAGTTTTGTGATGGATATCCCAAATATATTTTTCAATCGCAGCCTCATTCCAAACTATGCAATCTTTTACTCCTATTCCCCCTTCCTATTTTGGTCGACATACAAGGTCCCAAGCAACTAAAGGCACCCTATTTGTTTCCACCTTGCCATCCCACAGGTAATTCCTACACATTGATGTAATATTTTTTAATACTGCTTTGGGTAATGTGAACACTGAAGCCCAATATGTTTGTATGTGCATCAAAACTGTATTTATCATTTGCACTCTACCAACATATGATATATTTCTTGAACTCCAACTTTTGATTCTGTTAGCCTCTCGACCAGCACTTGACAGTCCATTTTTGAGATCTTCTTTGAGGAGATTGGTACTCCTAAGTACTTGAATGGGAGTTTTCCTTTACTATAATCTGTTATTTCACATAAATTCTCCATCTCTTTTGCTTCCATATTGACAGCTAAGATGTTTGATTTTCCTGCATTAGTAGTTAATCCCGAAGCATTTGTGAATGTTTGCAAACCTCTCAATAACATCATTACTGATCGAAATTCCCCTTTGCAAAACAGAAGAACATTATCTGCAAAGCAAAGATGATTTAGTTGCAAGCTTCTACACTTGGTATGAAATCGGAACCCCTCTAACTGTGCCACATGTTTCATAATTCTGGAGAAGTATTCCATACAAATCACAAACAATAAAGGAGAAATTGGATCTCCTTGTCTCAGTCCCCTCTTCCCTTTTATATTCCCATATAAACCTCCATTAGCTGCTATTGTGTACTGAGGAGTTGATACACACTCCATGATCCATCTAATGAACCTCATAGGGAGGTTTAGAGCATGAAGCATTTCTTCTACAAACTCCCATTCTATAAAGTCATAGGCTTTCTTGAGATCTATCTTAATCAGACAACTTTTTTAGCAGCCTTCCTCTTATATAATCTAACCAAGTCTTGGCATATTAGAATATTCTGCATAATTGTTCTCCCAGTTACAAAAGCACTCTGATTTACTGAAATTATCTCTGGCAGCACATTTTTCAATCTGTTGCCTAGCATTTTTTATATAACCTTATACAATGTATTACAACAGGCAATAGGTCTGAAATCTCCCACTGTCTCTGCATGATTGCTTTTAGGCACCACAGTTATAACTATTCTATTTATAGTTTTTAGCAACTTCTGATCCAAAGAACTCCAGTACTGCCCCATTCAAATTGTTTCCGACCGATTTCGGTCGAAAATTTGAAAATTAAAATAAAAAATATTTAATAGTTTCCGACCAATTTTTATCAGAAATTAAAGTTTGACAACCAGTCAACGCTTTGAAGTTTCTGACCGAATTCGGTCGGTACACGTTTGCGATCATCGTTTTCCCGACCAATTAAAGTCGGTCAGAATTCGATCGGAAATAGGGGACGGAATTACACTGTTTTTTAGTAGTGAATTTAATGCATTATATATGTTAGCTATTTGTATTTTAAAATATATAAAAAATATGCTCCGTTTGAGTAGGATTTTCATTATATAAGGGATTTAAGTCTTTGCTTTCGAAAACTAGGAAAATGGTTATATTTGTGTAATTAGATTTCCATTACAAAAAGGGTGTAAGTGTTTAATTTTAATTACAAGGTGTGTATCTGCAACTAAATCATATTACATGAGCGTCTAAAATAATTTATCTAAAATTAATATATAAAAGACAAATAATTCTGGAATGAAATGATTTTACAACACAAGACCTCGTATAACTTGGGAAGTTACACCTCTCTTCCTCCAATTATTTTGCATTGCTGAGATATTTCTTCACTTGTTTTGGACAACATATAAACCAATATATTGGTGATTTCATCTTCAAATTGGTCTCACAATTACGTGGAAAAGTTCAGTATTATAATGCTCAACTTATGCTTACTCATCATTTTATCATATTAGCTTCTATAATTACTTATTGAGTGGTGTGCTAACTGCGTTCAATATAATTCTCTGTGAAATTTCCGATTCACAATACCAGAATAAAAAAGAAAAAGAAAGTGGGAGGTAAAGGACAGATATATATTGAGCAACCCAAAATTAAACGGTTAAAAGAAACCATGAAATATAGATTTTAGGGAGATATAACAATGCAAATAAAATTGGAAAAAAGAATAAACAAGCTGAAGTCAAGTTGAATTTGCATAAGCTAAAATACATATATCAATAACCTAAAATTAAGTACATCGTCGCAAGGTACGAAGAGAATAGAAAAGTAAATAAACATAGTTGAATACATATTTTTATTTGTAGAAAATAAAACTTGTTAAAAGGATTAGAGAGAATCTCATTTATTTTGCTGTTAAACATTCATCAGGCGCAGCCATAATAATTTCCTAGTAGGAAATACCAGTCTTCTTAATCCAGTTATCTTGGTCAATAAAATGAGCAGGAGCATATTTCTCAGCTTCTTGTGGTGAAATGTTTCTTTTATAACCACCCCATTTAACTCTTTTATCAATGTTTGCTCCTGGTCCTCTATTCTGATACTCTGCATAAAACAAAGTATCAAGTGCAAAATTTCCATTCCATGGAGCCCATCCTTCAGGATCAATGAACGCGTCGATATACGACTGTATGATAATAGTTCTTGAATATTCTTTCCATGGACGTCCAAGGTACGCTTTAATTGGTGGCTGCGTGCTAGTAAAAGCTGGCTCAGCTGTGATATCACAGTTTTGCAATACGATTGCACCAACTCCACGATGATCTTTTCTTCCTTGAGCAGTGACCATACAAGCTTGATTGTCACCTGGTTTTCTGACAATCATCTTGCAGTTCTGGAACACGGCCGATGCATCACCAAAGATGAAGTCAATGGTGCCTGTTATAGTACAATCCTTGTAGAATTGTCTGTAGGAATGTGTGTAGAGTGTGTCTTGGTATCCATCTATGTTGCAGTTGTAGAGAACTGTTTTGTCAGCTGAGATGCGGAGCGCAACTGCTTGGTGCTTCTTTGCTCCTGCTGTGTTCTCGAATCCTATATCCCTTGCTACGAATCCATCTCCATTCACGGCTGCACATTTTAAAAGAGTTTTAACTTTTATTATACTGATCCTTTATATTATGACATCACTTAAAAGATAATTACAGCTTGTTACTCATAATTAGCATGAGTAACCTGCAGGGATGCTAAATCTATTAAAATTCAAACAGAATAATGTTAGCTTAAAATTCAATAGTCATTGATGCTTGCGTCAGGGTTGGCTCCCTACATCACACCTTCTTGGGTTGCGGCCCTTTTTCGACCATGCATGAACACAGGATATTTCATGCATCGGGTTGTTCTTTTCTTAGTCAAATTTAACTGATTATGGCAAGTTATTACTCTATTTTTTCAAGTTGTCATATCAGAACCGATACAAAGAGCTACTTATTAATGTAGGTCGTGTTAGCCATACTGTGTAAAATAATAACACTGTCCGTGTCGAAAACATAAATTTATTCACAGAACTAAATGACTTACCAACGGTGGCAGTGTGGTAAGTGCCAGTGCCATCAGCAAAGTTCTTATTACCAGTAATCTTGGTCTTGGTTGGGCCTTCACCAATAAACACAACATTTATCATACTTCTTGGAATATCAACCATTTCCTTATATTCACCAGCCTTGATTAAGATAACATAGGTCTCGTTATTCTTCGGTGGCACAGCTTTAAGTGCTTCTTTGATAGTCTTGTATTGTCCACTTCCATCTTGTGCAACCACAGCATTAGGCTTTGCACCAGAAACTTGAAGAAGCCGACGAGAACCAGCCTCAACAAACGCTGATGTGTACTCAGAATCCGTCGTCAATAATCGTCGGCTAATACCAGGGATATTCAAATCTGTAAGCATTTCACCAAAACTAGAAACCATAGCAAGACCATTACTAGTAAGTTCCCCTGCAGTTTTTAGTAATTTTTTCATTTTCTCACCAGTTTCACCAGTTGTATTTTCAAAAGCATCTAAACAAGTTTCTTGATAAGTAATTGAAGCACTAATCCATGTTTTTAAATCATCAGTATAATCCTTAATCTTGCTTATATCAAAGGTGCCAACTTTATCAAATGACCTTCTTAAATCATCAATAGAAATATTAAGAAGAGATTCACAAGTTTGTAAAGCATCTTTGGTTCTTGGATCTTTAGCAGCTTCTTGAATCAAGCTACTATTTTTCATGGCATTTTTAATATCAGTAATAGTTGATTCAAAAGCAACTTTTATAAGTTCTTTTGGATCACTTGTGTTCTTGGCTGATGCCAGACTTTTTTCACAAGCATCTTTGTAATCAGTAGGTTGGCACATTGCTTTTACTGATTTTGTAGAGGTTGAAATTTGGCTATCATTTGAAACAGGATCACCACTACTAGATGATGAATCACTGCTATTTCTTTTGGTAATGGTAACAGCTGCTGCTACCACACAAGCCACTACAAGAATTGAGGCTAAGCCAGCAATGGCTATTTTGTTAGCCATAATTTTGTAATTTTCCTTTATGTGTTTTTTTTGTTTTGTTCTATTTTATAGCAGAGCTTTTGGGGGGTTGTTTTCTTATTAGAGAGGATTCATGCCCCTTGGCTCTGAGAGATATATTTTCTGAAAATGGAGAACATATTTATAGTGTAGAGATACAAGTAAATTAACGAAATTATTGTTCGGTTCAGTTGAAGATGTGAGGATGTGAAATGGTCTTAAGGAAAGACGAGGCTGTTAATACGTATTCATTATTAACTTTACATTTTCCTACAATTAAGGTTTGGTAAATGGAATTTTACTTTTCAATTCAATTCCTGTTTGTTTCTAACTTTTGCATTATACAGCTTTACCCTTTGAATATCACAATTTATAATTAATCTATTTATTATCAGCAAAAAAACTTTACAAGTGTATTATCATCTTTTACTCGTGAACATTCACGTAATCACGTTATTGATAGAAGTATTAAGGCGTACAGAGTTAGATAATGCATTAATCAAATAAAGTGAAATGAAATGCTTCAATGCTGACCTTCGTTACTAAACTGTATTTGTAAAATAATTCTGGAGATAATAAAAATTATTCAAACATAAATGTAAACGAAATAAAAATCAATTCGAGCCCACTGAATTCACAGTGTTTCCTTAAGGAATTTAATCCCCTCTTAGTACCCAAGGTTATGGATTATTTCCTCCCAGGGTAGAACGAATTACACACTGGTGCAGTGGTACTTCAAATCTCAGTGTTTCAGCGAACATAAAGTTCGGTAGCAAATCACACTTACTGTCGCTTTCTTTGAAGTTAAAATATGCAGAAGAAAGGAGGAGAACTCAGAAATTTGTATGGAAAATCTGAGAGAATATACTTGTATTTATAGTTAATGTTAGGCTGAAATCTAAGAGGTGCAACTCTTCAAAATGGTTGTTTTTTACAAAACGGTTATAGCATAAATGTCATAACATAAATGACTATTTACTCAACAATAAAGAGGAAAAATAGAAGAGGGTAGCTAATTTTCTGTTACAATAATAGAAAACTGAAAAATGGATAACTGAATTGGATTTAATATTAATATTTATTTTAATATTAATATTTTATTATTAAAACGAATATTTAATAACATTTCTGTTAATATTTACTATTAACAAACCGTAACAGAAAATCAACTCGTATCAACCAATCAAATTTGTTGAATAATTAGTATTAATCATCTGGATTCTAATATTGATAAATCGATTTTAATTAGCATGTTTGCTATGTAAGGTGTGATCTTGTTTGCAAAACATATAAATTTGGTTAAAAAATTAATCAATCGATCGATTGACCAAATCTGAAGCCGGAGCCGAGCCGAGCGAGCGACGACGGCGCGAGGCTTGCCTTCTTCTCAACTCTTTATGAGCTAGAAGAAGAGCAATTGTTTATATACCCATCAAAACTTTTTCCTCTTCCCATATGGGACAATCAATGAGGGAAACTCAAATATTTCATTTTTCCCTCCAATTCCCATTCACCCTATTTTAAGCAATAATAGCTTAAAAAACCCAACAATCCCCCACATGAATGGGGAATGGCTATATCATGGAAGTATGCATGAAAAACTGTGTGATTCGCAAGCAAGGATTAATTGCATCTGGATAAGTAGGTTTTCCTTTGAACTTTCTGTAGTGAACTTATGTCGGATATACTAGGTCAATCGGTAGATTTGATATCTTTGAACCGTCGAACTTTGGTGTATACCTAGACAACCATAAGTCACACAATCAACCCTTAACCGTCTTTGATTCTCATTGTTGTGTTCGATTCAGCCATGAACACCGCCCGATTTCGTAAGTGCATAGAGAACTGGCCTTGCAAAATTCTCCTTGAAGCGGTTAACACTTCACACTTACGTAGGTGATTCCTAAACGTGTCATCCCGTAGATACACTATTTGATATACCCCGTATCAAATTTAGAAATCATTAAAAAGCCTTAATGTTTTATCTTTGGTACTGAACATTGTCTCATCACGAGAATGGATCAAAAGTTTAGTTGATAATGTTGAACCATCATTAATGACTTTGTTTGATCTCCTTGAACCTAGATCTTGGGATCTCCAGTCTTCTAGGTAGAGTTACCGCCACTATTGCTTGTTCTCGGCCATAGTCCCATTCCCCTTGATGATTTCACAACTACCTCTCTAGTTAGGCCTTTTGTAAGTGGACCCGAAACATTATCACTTGACTTTACATAGTCAATCGTGATAATTCCTCTAGAGAGTAATTGCCTAACGGTTTTATGTCTTTGTCGTATATGATGAGATTTATCGTTATACATAACGCTCCCAGCCCTTCCAATTGCCGCTTGAGTATCGCAATATATGCATATTGGTGCCAACGATTTGGGCCAAAATGGAATGTCTTTCAAGAAATTCCGGATCCATTCAGCTTCTTCACCGGCTTTATCTAAGGCTATGAACTCGGCCTCCATTGTAGAGCGGGCAATACAAGTTTGTTTGGACGACTTCCAAGATACAGCTCCTCCACCAATAGTGAATACATATCCACTTGTGGACTTGAAATCAGTTGATCCGGTGATCCAATTTGCATCGCAGTATCCCTAAATGATCGCATGATATTTATTGTAGTGCAAAGCAAAGTCCTGGGTATGTACTAAATACCCCAAAACTCGTTTCATGACCATCCAATGAGATTGCCCTGGATTGCTCGTATATCGACTCAATTTACTTATAGCACAAGCTATATCTGGTCGTGTACAATTCATGATATATATTAAGCATCCCAACACACGAGCATAATCTAATTGTGATATTCTTTGGCCTTTGTTCTTTGCTAATGCAAGATTCACGTCAATTGGAGTCTTTGCAACTTTAAAGCCCACATGCTTGAATTTTTCAAGTACTGTCTTAATATAATGAGATTGTGACAATGCCAGACCTTGAGAAGTCTTATGGATCTTAGTTCCAAGAATTAAATCAACAACTCCCAAGTCTTTCATATCAAACTTGCCAGTTAGCATACGCTTAGTCACATTTATGTTAGCAATGTCATTACTCATTCTCAGCATATCATCCACATATAAGTAAACAATGACTATGTGATTTGGAACATTTTTAATGTACACACATTTATCACATTCATTTATTTTAAAATCATTTGACAATATTGTTTGATCAAATTTCGTATGCTATTGTTTGGGTGCTTGTTTTAATCCGTAAAAGGACTTAACAAGTTTACGTACATTCTTTTCTTTACCTGGAACCACAAACCCTTTCAGGTTGTTCCATGTAGATTTCTTCCTCCAACCCTCCATTTAAGAAGGCCGTCTTAACATCAATTTGATGAATTTCAAGACCATAAACTGCAGCTAACGCTACTAACGTTCGTATGGACGTAATTCTTGTAACTGGAGAGTATGTATCAAAATAGTCAATACCTTCTCGTTATCTATACCCTTTGAGCACAAGTCTTGCCTTATATTTGTCAATAGTGCCATCATCTTTCATTTTCCTCTTAAAGATCCATTTAGAACCCAACGATTTATGTCCAGGAGGAAGATCAACCAATTCCCATGTATGGTTGTTCAATATGGATTCTATTTCACTATTGACTTCCTCTTTCCAAAATAATGATTCCAAAGAAGACATAGCTACTTTAAATGTTTGAGGCTCATTCTCCAATAAGAAAGTCACAAAATTTGGTCCAAATGAAGTAGACGTTCTTTGACGTTTACTACGTCTTGGATCCTCGTGAATAAATGTACTTTCTTTTGTTTCTTCCCGAGGTCGTTTAGATCCTTCACCAATCGACTCACATTCCTTTTTATACGGATATATATTTTCAAAGAACTCAACATTATCTAATTCTATAACCGTATTATTATGAATGTCAGAATTTTCTGATTATGAACCAGAAATCGATATGCTTTACTATTGGTAGCATATCCTATGAAAACACAATAAACGGTTTTCGGTCTTATTTTTACCCTTTTGGGTTTAGGAACTTGCACTTTTGTCAAACACCCCACACTTTAAAATAATTCAAGTTGGGTTTCCTTCCTTTCCATTTTTTATGTGGAATGGATTGTGTTTTGCTATGGGGTACTCGATTTAGTATTCGGTTAGCCGTAAGAACGGCTACCCCCACAAGCTCTGTGGCAAACCAGAACTTATCAACAATGCGTTCATCATCTCCTTTAATGAACGATTCTTTTTTTACGCAATCCCATTGGATTGGGGCGTGTAAGGGGTCGTTGTTTGATGAATAATTCCATATTCTAAACATATTTCTTCAAAAGGAGATTCATATTCACTACCCCTATCACTTCCTATCATTTTGATTTTCTTGTTAAGTTGTGTTTCAACTTTATTTTTGTATTGCTTGAATGCGTCTATTACTTCATCTTTACTATTAAGTAAGTAAACATAGCAATATCGAGTACTATCGTCAATAAAAGTTATGAAATACGTTTTTCCACCGCGAGATGGTATTGACTTCATGTCGCAAATATCTGTGTGAATTAAGTCTAAAGGATTTGAATTCCTTTCAACTGAATTATAAGGATGTTTAACATACTTAGATTCCACACATACTTGACATTTTGATTTGTCGCATTCAAACTTAGGCAATACTTCCAAATTCATCATTTTCCGCAAGGTTTTATAATCAACATGATCCAAACGTATATGCCATAATTCATTTGACTCAAGTAAGTAAGACGAAACTAGAATTTTATTATTATTTTCAACAAGCATTACATTCAACTTAAAAAGGCCCTCAGTGAGGTAACTTTTTCCTACAAACATTTCGTTCTTACTTATTACAACCTTATCAGATACAAAGACACATTTAAAACCATTCTTAATAAGAAGTCCAGCAGAGACTAAATTCTTCCTAATCTCGGGAACATGAAGGACGTTGTTCAAAGTCACCACTTTGCCGGAAGTCATTTTCAGAAATATCTTTTCACATCCTTCAATCTTGGCTGTTGCAGCATTTTCCATAGAAAGCGTCTATTCGGGTCCAACAGGAGCATATGTAGCAAAGGCTTCTCTAACAACACAAACATGACGAGTGGTTCCAGAATCAATCCACCACTCCCTTTCAACCATGTTTGCTTAACCCTTCTTCTTGTCTTTCTTTGGAGCACGACAATCTGTAGATTTGTGTCCAGCTTTCCCACAGTTATAGCAATAACCATTGAACCGCTTCTTGTTTGGGTTGCTTTTCGGTCCAGAAACCTGCTTCCTCTTTCTCTTATTTTGAGAAGTATCCTCAACAATGTTTGTTCCCATTATTGTTGAGTTTCCACGGCCTCTCTTATCAGTAGCTTTGTTGTCCTCTTCGATTTTCAACCGAAAAATGAGACCTTCAAGCGACATCTCCTTGCGTTTGTGTTTCAAGTAGTTTTTGAATTCCTTCCACAAATGAGGCAATTTCTCGATCATCGCTACTATTTGAAATGTTTCATTGATGACAAGACCTTTAATGACACTTCTGTTAGTAAAACTACTAAAATTACTACTTTCAACATTAGAATTAGTTCGACTTATACATTCAGCAAGGAGATCGTGAATAATCACTTGCAATTCCTGGACTTGGGTAATAACTGACTTGCTATCTACCATTTTGTAGTCCAAAAACTTTGCGGCAACGAACTTCTTCAACCCGACATCTTCAGTTTTGTATTTCTTTTCAAACGCAATCCATAGTTCTTTTGACGTCTCCAGGCCATTGTAGACGTCATACAAAGTGTCCTCTAGTCCGCTAAGAATATAATTCTTGCACAAAAAATTTGAATGCTTCCACGCCTTAATCACAAGAAAGCGTTTAGTCTCTGGAGTTTCATCAGGCAGCACAGGAACATCTTCCTTGATAAACTTCTGCAGACTTAAAGTAGTCAAGTAGAAGAATATCTTTTGCTGCCAGCGATTGAAATTAACCTCGGAAAATTTTTCGGATTTTTCTGCCGGTGCCAATGCCGGTGTTGTTCGGCTAGTCGAAGCATTGGCAGTCACCATAGGAACAGTCTGGTTCCCGTTGTCATTCGTCATTTTTGTAAAAGAATGACACAAACCAACGTTAAAATGACGTAGATTTTAATCTCCAATAGAGTAGAAAACCACAAAGGTTTTACTCTGCAGAAACAATGAGTATAACACAAATACAGAAAATAAAAATAAAAAAATTCCATAAGCTTGTTATTAAACTGTATTTGTAAAATAATTCTGGAGATAATAAAAAATATTCAAACAGAAATGTAAACGAAATAAAAACCAATTCGAGTCCACTAAATTCACAGTGTTTCCTTAAGGAATTTAAACCCCTCCCAGGATAGAACGAATTACACACTGGTGTAGTAATACTTCAAACCTTAGTGTTTCAGCGAACACAAAGTTTGGTAGCAAATCACAATTATTGTTGCTTTCTTTGAAGTTAAAATATGCAGAAGAAATGAGGAGAGCTCAGAAATTCGTATAGAAAATCTGAGAGAATGGACTTGTATTTATAGCCAATGTTGGGTTGAAATCTGAAGAGGTGCAACTTTTCAAAATGGTTGTTTTTTGCAAAACGACCATAGCATAAATGTCATAACATAAATGGCTATTTACTCAACAATAAAGAGGGAAAATTGAAGAGGGTAGTTAATTTTCTGATACAAAAACAAAAAAACTGAAAAATGGATAACTGAATTGGATTTAATATTAATATTTATTTTAATATTAATATTTTGTTTTTAAAATGAATATTTAATAATATTTCTGTTAATATTTACTAGTAACAAATAAATTTAGTCCAAAAATTAATCAATCGATCATTTGACCGAAGCCGAGCCGAGCGACGACGGCGCGAGAGTTGCCTTCGTCTCAACTTTTTATGAGCTAGAAGAAGAGCAATTGTTTATATACCCATCAAAAATCTTTTCCTCTTCCCATATGGGACAATCAAGGAGGGAAACTCAAATATTACTCAAATATTTCATTTTTCCCTCTATTTTCCATTTACCCTATTTTAAGCATTAATAGCTTAAAAAACCCAACAACCTTCTCACTCAAAACAATTTGATACAAGGCATCGTCATTTATTTCAAAAGAAAAAGGAAAAAAGTGCATGAAAACATGGGTGAAATTAAAAAATAGCCAGATATACAAGTGGTAATTAAAAAATAGCCAGTTTTAAAAATAGTCGAATTTTAGCTACTTTTCATGTAAAGATAAATCTGAACGAAAACACTATTCAAAATCCGAAAAATATTCCAGCATAATATACCCGCGTTCGAATTTTTACAATTTGATACAAGGCATCGTCATTTATTTCAAAAGAAAAAGGAAAAAAGTGCATGAAAACATGGGTGAAATTAAAAAATAGCCAGATATACAAGTGGTAATTAAAAAATAACCACAGTTTCAAAAATAATCGAATTTTTAGCTACTTTTCATGTAAAGATAAATCTGAACGAAAACACTATTCAAAATCCGAAAAATATTCCAGCATAATATACCGGCGTTCGAATTTTTACATGTGAACTTCCAGCATATTATGTTGAACCAGTATATTACGCTGGAACTCCAATATAATATTATGTTCCAATAATGCAATCTAATACAACTTCAAGAATTTCAAACAGAGCAAAGTGAAGAAAGCTCATGTAAATACCAAGACGTTGCAAACTCAGAATTCTCAAAGAACTTGGAGATCATGTATACATCAGCTGGTAAGTTTTATTTAGGTGCTACAAACTGACACCATTATTTGACCAAGAAAAATAATACAATCCAAGCACTATATGGCTTATACTCATTTTCATCATGATTATTGGCTTATTTTATGATCTATAGCTTTCTGCTTCATGCTCTCTGCCCACTTTTTCCAATAGTTTGGATTCATCAATTATTCTTTACTTGTTGCCGGTAGAGGTTGAGCTTGTCTGGAACAAACTATTTGGATCATGCAAAGGTTAAAAAAAGGATGTATATCAACTTTTTATAGTCTGGCTCTTTGTAGTTCCATCTTCGCAATTGTCCCCAAGTGTACTTCATCAGGACCATCTGCTATTCTTAACGTCCTAGCTGTAGCCCAGAGATGAGCAAGAGCAGTGTCGCCTGATAAACCAGCACCACCGTGCACTTGCATTGCAGTGTCAAGCACCTTCAATGCCATATTCGGAGCAGCAACCTGCAAACCATATAATCCTGCTAAAGTATCCTCAAAAAGAGATAATGCTAATCATGTAAATCACAGTCAGGATGCTCTTACTAACCTTTGCCATTGCGATTGTACCACGGGCCTTTTTGTTTCCAAGCCGATCAAGCTGGTCAGCAGCTTCCAGAACCAGTAATCTGGTTTTCTCCAGATCAATTCGACACTGTAAAGTTCATTGTCATTTATCATTTCAAATAGAATTATAGAAAAAGAAGATACAAAAATATTCTAGCAAAGCAGTTTCTGTTATGGGAGATTATGCTTAAATGCAAAAAAAAAAAAAAAAAAAAAAATTACCCTAGCTACATCAGAAAGGAATGAGCCTTGTTGAGCAATTAATTTTCCAAAGGCTCTTCTTTGAAGGGCCCTTTGAACCATCATCTGCATGCCGCGATCTGCTGCACCTATTAATCTCATGCAATGATGCAATCTTCCAGGTCCCAACCTACCCTACAAGAATAAGAATGCAGCAACAACCAAGTTTCAGATGCTATTCGATATGCTGCAGATATCTTCCCTCCGATAACCAGAATGAGCAATTTAGCATTCCATAAGCCTCAGTGTCGAATTGCAAAATGATGACCCAGTGTTGTTAATAGCGATCGCTTCGCGCTTTGCTTCAGCGCTTAAAGCGCGAAGCGATGCAAAGCGGACCATCTGGCGCTTCTCTGATGTGAAGCGTATCAGGTTACATAATGCGAGCACTTCTCCAAAAAAAGCGTGAAAGCGAAAAAAGCGACAGAAGCGAGCACTTCTACAGGGCTGCCAGTGTTATTAAATTAAAAAGGCTCTCTTTTCTTAAAAGACAATCGAGCAGGCAGCAGCAGAGAACAATAGGCGACTAGGGTTCAAGTGTTCTGCACTTCAAGATCATCAAGTTCAAGCCTTGGTATGTGATTTCTTCCTCCTCCTCCTTTTTCTTTTTCTTTTTCTTTTTCTTTCACTGTTTCAATCTCAAAATAGTAGCGAAATACTAGCAAAATTTTTTTCCCCTTCTGTTCTTCTTCTTCTTTTTCTTTTACTGTTTCAGTGATAAATTGCAGCGAAATACTGCCCAATTTTTTTTCATTTCAGTTATAATGCATTTTTTGGTATACACTGCCCTTTTTTTCATATTATTTATTCTTAGCTTTTATTGCCTTTTTTATGCATTATTCAGTTGTTTTTTTAAGAAAGAATTACAAGAAAATACACGACTTCACACCATAACAAAAAATGGCCCGTGTTTTTAAGGTTTACCCATCCTAGCCCATATTGTACATATTTTGAAAGCACTAGCAAATTCAAAATATGTGTTCTTACAACCATTGCTTCTAAAAGCTATGGAATTAAATTTGTGTTCTTACAACATTGCTTTCGCTCTCTTCTTCTCACATCCTCGACATATGCTTCAAGGGGCTGTATATTTTCTGCTTCTCCTCTTGTGTCACCTGGTTGCAATGTAAGAAAATTGAAGAGTAAAAGTCCACCATTGAAGACCATTCAAAGCTTTGCTTTCGAAAATGGTTTTTTTTATTTTGTTAATTGTTTTGATTGGGTGTTGTTCCAATTGATTGAAAATATCAAAAGTTCAAAATTTAAATTTGAAGTGATTTGGAGTAGATTTGAGCAAGATTTGAATTAAATTTTAGATAAGACGCAAGGAAGAAGACGAAGTCAGTTTTTTGTATAAGTATGTATAATCTTGTATAATAGTGTATATGAGTGTATAAACAAATCTTATACACATTTATACAAGCGTCTGTAGACGAACTTCTTCCACGATTTTCAGTTGCAATCTTGTTCAAAACCAGTCCAAATCTCCATGAAATGACTTCAAATTTTATATACAACCTCCTTATACTATTTCTAACAAGTCTAAATAACACCCACTCCAAATTTCTCTTAAAATCAAATTCGGAATTTAAACCCACATGTTTAAGCTTGTTAAAAATCTAATTTTCACCACCCAAATAGATTTTGTTTGTTGAACTAATATTTGAGTCACAATTACTGATTTGAATATTAACTTAAATGCTTGAGGAATCCTTTTTAAAAATTAAATAGTAATTTTGAGAACTTATTGGAGTTGGATGTTGAGTTTTAGCCTATTATTTTTGGGCTAGTTGATTGTAAATTGAAATATGGGCTATAAAATTGAAAAGCATGAATCCCAGTTGCTCTAATGTGAAATTTTCCCTTTTTTTAATGGCACCAAAAGAAGATAGGACGGACCCGGCTTGGACTTATTCCGTAAGAGTTAACGAGACCAACAAGATGGCAATTAGATGTCTTTTTTGTGACAAGATTTCGAATGGGGGAATCTATCATCAAATATTTCATCTAATCGATGGTGATCCAAACGTTGCATCTTGTCCTAAAGTTCCGCCACATGTGTAGGAATAAATGAAAGCATGCCTTAAAAGAGAGTTAAAGACTCAAATGCATCATGAACAAGAACAACTGCATAATCTTGATGATGACGATGATGAGATAGAAAAGGTGACGATGGTTCGTCGCTTCCATTAAAATTACAAAAGCAGGGAAGGATACAAACAATGTCTTCAAGTTGTGGATCTACTAGTAAGACCAAAGGTCCTATGGATTGTTATTTACCACAAAAATCAGGAGATATGGGAGGGAAAAATGGTAGTCGTCAAATTGATGCCAAAGCGATTTTGAGGGATCGTGCAGTTGCAATATTTGCACGGCATATGTATGGTGCAGGTCTTCCTTTTAATTGTATTACTTATACTGACACTTTTTCTGCTTTATTGAGGCCGTAGGCTAATATGGTCCGTGAATGAAGCCTTTAACTTATCATGAAGTTAGAGGTCCATATCTAAAAACAGAGGTGGAAGAGAGACTAACAAAATCGTGGAGGAGCGCAAAATAGAATGGAATAAGTTTGGTTGTTCCATTATGATGGATCTGTGGATGGCGAGAAATGAAAAATGATCATCAATATCTTGGTGAATTCTCTAAGGGAAGCTTGTTTCTTGAATCCGTTGATGCAAGCAACTCTTCTACTGATTCAACCAAAATGTACTCCTTGTTCAAGAGTACAATAGACTCTATTGGAGTAGAAATGTTATTCAAGTTGTCACGAACAACACCAGTGAAAATGTTAAAGTTGGTGATTTGATGTTTGTAGAGTACCTGCATATTTATTGACTCCCTGTGCAGCACATTGCATTAATTTGATCTTCGGTGATATTTTCAAGGAAAGAACTTTCAGTTCAGCCTTTAATCAGGCAATTAGAGTGCATTCCTATATTTTTCAAAAGCCTTTGTTATTGAATATGATGAAGAGATTCACTAAACAAAGAAGCTTGGTGAAACCTGTAATGACAAGATTTGCTACCGCTTTCTTGACTTCGCATAGGATGTATGAGCAAAAAAGCAATTTGAAGTTGTTTGTTTCAGATGAGTATACTAACCGTGCCTATGGAAGGGAAGGTCGAGGGAGAGAATATGCAGATATTTTGCATTCTACTTCATTATGGAAGAATGTGGTTCATGCTTGAAGATTGATGGTCCTTCAGTTAAAGTGTTTCGTTTGGTGGATGAGGAGCAAAGACCACCAATGAGCTACCTTTACGAAGCAATGTATAGGGCAAAGGAGGCTATTAGACTCTTTTAGTGATCAAAAAGAATATAAAAGAGTCTTTGAGATCATAAATAAAAGGTGGACATATCAGACTCATCGCCCTTTGCATGTAGCTGGACTTGTTTTGAACCCAGGACTGTTCTATGACAATGAAGAGAGGATTATAGGAGATGAAAAATTGTGGAATGGATACATTGAATATATTGAGAAGTTGATACCTGAAGAATCCGTGCAAGATAAATAACAAAGCAATTTAGTACTTATAGGAATGTTGAGCAACTTTTTGGAAAAACATGGCTATTATAGACAAAGAAAGATGAAGTAACCAGGTGAGCGAGTGCTTATATGTTGCTTTTAAGTTATTTCTTTATAAATACTATGTTTGAATATTTGTTCTACTTCTATAGTTGAATGGTGGAAGCAATATGGTCATTCCACACCAGAATTACAAAAGTTTGCCATCAAGGTTCTAAGTCAAATGTGTAGCTCATCCGGGTGTGAAAGGAATTGGAGCGTGTTTGAACATATAAGAACTAAGAAGAAAGATTTAGTATTAATTTATCTCAACTGTCCTAAGCTTACTAATTACTTATTATTTGCAGATTCATACCAAAAAGAGAAACAAACTAATTTTGAAGCGTCTCAATGATCTAATTAGTTTGGACAACATCGATGATGCTAATGAATGGCTAACTGGAGTCTTAGATCATGCGGATGAAGAAGCATTTGAGAAAACTTCTTATTTCACTTGGGGTGATGTTGCGGAGGCACGTAGATTTGGGGAGAGGATTTATGGTTTGAGGAGTAGTACCTCTACTTCAAGCTCACAGAGGAAGGGAAAAGAAGCAGCCACCTTGTCCCTAGTTGATGATGAAGAAGAAGTTGAAGAAGATGACGAGCAATATAATAATGATAGCGGAATACAAGAATTTGACAATCTTGTAGAAGAATAAGATGCTCATCTTGTACTTTAATTGATGCTACTCATTAGTTTTTACATTGAAGTATTGAACATTTGCTTACAGTTACATGTGTTGTCTATGCACTATTTATTTTAATATTTTCTTAAACTTCGGCTTCACTTCAAAAAAGCGAGCGCTTTGATTCTCGCTTTAAGCGAAAAGGGATTTGTCGCTTTTCCTCGCTTCACGCTCTACATTCTGATGACCGCTTTAAAAATGTACCTACTAACTTAAACAAGGGAGCAGGACTCACCCTCCCTCCCCCCCCGGATAGAGGAAGATTCCTCTCTTTCTTTCCCCCTCAAACCCGTATATTTAATATTTTGAATAACTAAGGGTGACACTCAAATATCAAAGCATATAAATGCACAGACATTAAATTACTTCCCTGGGACGTATCAAATTCAAAGGAGAAAGCAAAAGCATAATGATTGTTTGAATATAACAGATTTAGGAACTTCTGATGAATGGAGGCATCAAAAAATTAGCTCATTGAATATCATAATATATGTTAACGTCAACTCTTACCTGTGCAATCTCGAAACCACGCCCCTCGCCAAACAGGATATTATTGGCTGGAACACATACATTCTCAAATAATATTTCTGCATGACCATGAGGGGCGTCATCAAAACCAAATACTGTCAGCGGTCTCTTCACGGTAATACCAGGACTGTTGATGTCCACCAAGATCATGGATTGTTGTTTATGCTTTGGAGCTGCCAAGTCAGTTTTTCCCTGCCATTCATCCAGACTAATTGGCTTGAACAAAAATGTATAAACAGAACAAATTAATTCTCGTTGAGAAGCAAAAATAACTAACCATCACAATGAGAATTTTGCACCGGGGGTCCATGGCTCCACTGGTCCACCATTTTGTCCCGTTGATGAAATACGAGTCCCCATGCCTGTACAATGCATTTCTCCAGTTACTTTTATTAGTCTAAACAAATTTCAGCATTTGACTCTCTCTCTTTTATTTTGGGCATGGGGGGCGGGTAAGTCCTAGTCATTTGACTCTAATATGACCAAAATCCCTCTAATGGTTCCGGTGTAAGTGTGTATTTAACGAAGCATAGGGTGATTAAGCTGAACACAACCGTTCTAACTTGAATAGAGGTTCCATCAGAATCCTCAAGATTCACGTTCAACATCTTGCACAATATTCTGATCCCATTGTTACGAATTTCCCTCCGAAATATTTATTAAGTAGTTTAAGAAACAAAAATGTTCTTCAATGTTACCTTTCTCAACAAAAAAAGGACACATAGATGTTCTTCAACATTCCGACGAAATTTTGAGAAATCTAGGTTTACCATCTTGGGATTAAAACATTAATATGACCATTGAACCAATGGTTTTGTAACGACACGGCCGATCGTTTTGAGTATTTTAGTCCTGATCTCCTATTTATTGTCTCCTCTATGTTATATTGTGGTTGCGTGACTTGATGGGGGTGTTTTATTTTGGTTTCGGTTGAGTTTCGAAGTGAAATGAGACACATAGTCCCTAAGTTGGAGGTTTAAGTTGAAAGAGTTGACCGTAGTTTGATTTTTGTGTAGACGGCTCCGAAATGGAGTTTTGACGGTTCCAATAGCTCTGTATGGTGATTATAGACTTAGGAGCGTGTACGGATGTTGATTTGGAGGTCCGTAGGTCGTTTCGGCATGATTTGGCTAAAGTTAGAAAGTTGAATGTTGGAAAGTTTGACTGGAGTTGACTTTATTGATATCGGGGTCAGTTTCCGATTCCAGAAGTTGGAATAGGTTCGTCATGTCATTTATGACTTGTGTGGGAAGTTTGAAGTCAATCGGAGTTGTTTTGGTATGAATCAGCATTAGTTTTGGAATTCAAAAGTCCATAGTTTCATAAGCTTAAATTGGGTTGCGATTCGTAAAATCGATGTTGTTTGATGTGATCTTTGGCTTCGAGTAGGGCCGTTGTGTGTTTTGGAACTTGTTGGTATATTCGGACGGGGTCCTGTCTGTTATTTGGATTGAATCCGGATCAAAATTGGACTTGTGTGATTGCTGAAGCTGGGTTGTATCTGGTGATGCGGCACCGCTGAAGCAGCCTTCGAGCCGCAGGAGCGAGTTTGGCCTTGCCCAACTGGGACCGCAGGTGCGGTCAAGGGCGCAGAAGCGAACGCGTAGGTGCGACTAGCCTTCCGCAGATGCGCATATGGGCTCCGCAGGTGCGAGTCTTCAGAGCCTAAGTTGGAACCGCGTCTGCGATGGATTTTCTACAGGTGCGGTGTCGCAGGCCCGCAGAAGCGAGGATCGCTGGGCAGAAAAGGGGTCTTTGAGGGTTTGAACTTCATTTTCATATTTTGGACCAAGAGAGCTCGGTTTGTGGCGGATTTTCGAGGGTTTTTCAAGGGAACCGTTGGGGTAAGTCATTCTAACCCGAATTGGACTATATATCATGAATCTATTGTTGTTTTCATCATTTCATTAGTGTTTTGAGTTAGAAATTGGGGAAAAAATTGTGAAACTTCTTAGGCTAAAATTTGGGGCTTTGAAAAGCGATTTGAGGTCGGATTTGAGTAATTCTTGTATGGTTGGACTCGTTATCGAATGGGTGTTCGGATTTTGTAATTTTGGTTAGGTTCCGAGATGCTGCCCCGGTTTGACTTTTTGAGTTGACTTTTTATCTCTATGCAAAGATCGTAATTTTATTGTTCGCAATAGTTTCCTATAGTTTATATTTATGGTATGAAGTTGTTTTGGCTAGATTCGAGCCGTTCGGAGTTGGATAATCGAGGGAAAGGCTTACTAGTGGATTGAGTTAGCGTGTTTTGAGGTAAGTGTCTTGCCTAACTTTGTGGGGGGGAATTACCCCTTAGGATTGGTGTTGTTTTGTGATAATTGTGATATTTGGAAGCCATGTACGCAAGGTGACGAGTGTATACACGGGCTAAATGTGAAAATTTATCGGTTTTAGCTACGTAGATTCCTTTCATGCCTTGATTGAGTTATCTTATCATGTTATATTCATCATCATTAGTCTATTTTCACATGTTCTACTTGTCTTATCTCTTACTTGTTAATCGCTCTACATGTTTAGTCGAAGTTTTTGCTTCCTTTATTTCATATTCATTATTTATCCGTTGAATTCTTTACTTGAAGTTGTTATTCTTGGAATATCTTGTTGTTGAAATTGGTATTGAATTATAAGGACCGTGATTCACATTGAGGCAAAGTGTTAAGTTGTGAAATAATATTCTCGTTAAGTTATTCACTTCTGGTTGTTATTGTTGATACTCTTGTTCATGTTGTGGTTGAGCCATGGGCTACTTGTTGTAAAAATATTATTATTGTTGGTTTCTTGGCAAGTTGTGATATTGGGCACTTGACGTGCGATTTGTGGTACGATGTGATATTGATACGCATGCAGTGGTATAAGGTTTTGGGGTTGAAACGCATGCGGTGAGATAAGGTGGGCTTGATACGCGTGTTGCTAGTAGGGGAACTACTTGAAGCCACGTGGTGTGATAAGGTGGGCTAAAACGCGGGATGCCATTACAAGAAAAGTGATTTTCAAAACTAAATGTAAGGCCCCCCCCGGTGATATAAGTAATGATTGTGGATTATTTTTGTGATTTGAGACTACGAGGCGGTACCTTGATAGTGGCTCTTGTTGGTATTTCTCTATTACTTCACTTGTGTTTGGTTGTTTTGTTTCCTTGACTTAACATTTCTTGTTTTCTTCCGTGATGCATTATTTGTCTTGATTCTGTGTAGTTAATTTTGGCATATTCCTTACTTGTTTCATTTCCATTATTATTAAAATTGCATCGTTAAATTATTCGTCATGTTTCTTATTTATTCCACTAGAGCCTTGACCTGACCTCGTCACTACCCTACAGAGGTTATGCTTGGAACTTACTGGGTACTGTTGTGGCGTACTCATGCTACGCTTCTGCACATATTTTTGTGCAGATCTAGGTACTTCCTAACAGTTCAGGCACTAACGAGAGCGCAACTTCGGAGACTTCAAGGTATACCTGTCGGTGTCCGCAGGCCTCGGAGTCCGCCTCTACCTAGACTATTCTATTTCCTTATCCTTTTATAGACATTGATGTATAGGGATATTCAGTACTACTATATAGAGCGTGTGACTTGTATTCGCCGGGTTTTGGGGAGTTGATATGTTGAGTTGCGGAGTTTCCTTCATATGATGTTGAGTTATTTCGACTTAAATCATTATTTAAATTATTTCTACACGAATGTTACGCTTACCTAGTATTAGAGACTAGGTGCCATCACAACATCCTACGGAGGAAAATTGGGGTCATGACAGGTTTCCTCTACCACTAACAACATAAGACATATATCACTTGCACCTCATTTACACATCTAATTGCACCGTGCAAATAGAAAGTTAAGAGGGAGTACTAAGTCATCAAGAGAAGAGGACCAATGAAAAGATAAATTCATCATAATTGCCCGAGCAATGGAGTTTTGTATAGATAGTAACATGACATTTGGAGAAGCATTGTGATCATGAGATAAGGGATGAGATAAAAAGGGAATACCATTCAGAACTTCTTGTTACTAATTCCAATTATTCCACTTGAGAATCTCATTTTCTGTTTTGCTTCTGTTATTTTTGCATGTCATTCATTTTCCTTGTTTATGGTTTTTTTTTTTTTTTTTTTTTTTTTTTTTTTTTTTTGTGGGGTGGGGGTTAGTATCAACTGCTATTTGTGATAATATATGATGGCTATAATTATGGCACTCTGAATACCTTGGTAGTCTTATCTAAGGTGCAGGTGCCTAACTTTACACCCCACAGCTTGTCTATCTGAGAGTGTGTATAAGAGAAAAATAAGAGAGAGAGAGAAGCTAATCACATATCCTTTTTATCGTAGCTTGTGTCTACCTTTTAATGGAACACTCTATATTGGTGGCATCTGAGGATGCAACTTGAGGCTCTGTCATTGCAAAGCCAGAGCGTATCTTTCCCTCAAGCAAGGGAACAAGCCATTCCTTCATCTGTACCTCATTCCCGTACCGAAGTAATACCTGAAAAGATGAATCACTCCCAAAAAAATAAGTTACAACATAAACAATTATGCATCGAAGGGCATAGCAGGTTGTCTCTATTAACCTACTATCGTTTTCGCTTTTCACCAGTTAAATTTTCCACCACAGCTGCACGAATTAGTTAAGCATTCTTAAGACTAATAATAAAATATTTGCAACTGGAGTCTTTTGTTGATTTTAGTTAAAAGAACATTACTGCAGTAATTGCCTGCAAACTCTCTCTTTCGAAACATTAAGTACTGTTTACTTTACCTCCATATTTCCTGTATCAGGTGCCCCGCAGTTGAAAATTTGAGGCGCCCAAACAGAACGACCCATAATTTCACACAGATATCCATACTCCAGGTTGGAAAGGCCAGCACCCAATAATCTATCAGAATCATTGTTGCTTAGACCATTTCTGCTGCCATAGATCAGTTCTCTTGCCCGAGCAGCACTATCAAACTGCATATTAGTCGGAAAAAAACATCAGGTACCTTCTTAGAAAGAAATGTCTGGAATCTTTCACTCCTTTATGACCGAATAGAGCTTTACAAACTCACTGGTATCCACAAGTTCCACAATCCTTCTTTTTTTGCCAGCTCCTTTAATTTCTCTTCATCTGGGTGAATCGTCCAACGCATGTCAGACTGTGCAAGCTTGTAAAACTCATTTTCCCTAGGATATATATGATCGTCCATAAATTTAATTAATTTCTGCCTCAGCTTTTGAACCATCTCACTGGGCACAAATTTCCCTCCCATTGGCATTCCTTGATTTGGACTGTGCTCCGAACTTGTCTCTGCATAGTTGAGTACAACAGAAAAATCTGATTGAGGGAACAGGTATTACAACTGAGTTTTACTATCTCAAGTGACATGACCAATAAAGTCATAGTAGCCTATCAGATTTTATTCAGCACCAAGTTGACAAAGTAACCAGTTCTTGCAGATATTCAATGCCCTTGAAAATGAATGTGAAGGACAAACGATTGCAGTTTTTCAAGCTCAAATTTGTTCTTTTTGCTGCAGAGACATGTTAAAGGTTGGTTAATGACTAGAATCATCTGCAATTTCACTGAAAAGTGGAGTTTGAACACAGGAGAATTTTGGTTCAAAATTTTAACGTTACACGAGGGTTTCTAATGTAGAGCTGGAGCAAATTGCAGTTGAAACATAGAGATATGATATTCGAAGAATTACGAATAATAAGTGTACATGATACTAAAAAGGCTAGAATGGCCATCCATAATTGGAGAGATTAGCTAAATTAGAAACAGCAAAGAAGTTGTTAAGGTATAGGATTTACCGGTTGGAGGGTGCTGAGGGAGAACAGATTTTCTTTGGATAAACGACCATGCAGTTCTGATGAAGGAATCAGCCTTTTCTCCGGTGCGCCGGGCACGTTCGCCTCCTGAAGCATTACCCTGCAAACCGATTATTAGAGATCTATAATATAGATAATAAATCTTACGTACATAACAAAATTGGTGTTCAAAACATCAAAATGATGTCACCACAAGATTAATAAGAAATCAGATTACCATGATCCATCTGGAATGTACACCAGCATATATTGAAGCCCCACGAAATAAGGAAAAAGCAATGTAGAACTTCCATTGATCGACTGGCCAAGGTCTTCCCTGAAATGCAAAAACAAAAGCCAAAAGAATTCAGAGACAAGTAGTTGCACAGCATTGGAGTGCTGATTTTCTCTTGATAAT
>ML390403.1:14875-45764 GCA_005239525.1 Nicotiana knightiana | reverse complement strand
GTGGCAATACTAATCAAGCTCGTGGTGGGTGTTCTTCTAGTGTGCCTAACTATCCATGAGTTTGTATTGTAATAATTAGTTGTGTTTGTTTATGTTGCAAGATTTATGAAATAGATTTATGTTTGTTAATTGTGATCTGAACTTTTCCATTTTAGTTTTTTAAATAATAATTTAATAAAATTATGTGTGCATGTAGCGCGGTTAAATACTATGTTAATTATGTGTGTTGTTTTATCGAACTGAAAAGGCTGACCAGCTGACACAAAGTTGTCTTGTCCTGTACACATCATGTTATTTAACACGCAAAATATAGCGCGATTAAATAGTACGTTATATGTGCATTTAGCGCGGTTAAATACTACGTTATGTATGTTGTCTTGTCGAACTAAAAAGGCTGACCAACTGACATAAAGTTGTCTTGTCTTGTACACATCATGATATTTAACACACAAAATATAGCGCGATTAAATAGTACGTTATGTGTGCATTTAGCGCGGTTAAACACTACGTTATGTGTGTTGTCTTGTCGAACTGAAAAGGCTGACCAGCTGACACAAAGTTGTCTTGTCCTGTACACATCATGTTATTTAACACGCAAAATATAGCGCGATTAAATAGTACGTTATATGTGCATTTAGCGCGGTTAAATACTACGTTATGTATGTTGTCTTGTCGAACTAAAAAGGCTGACCAGCTGACATAAAGTTGTCTTGTCTTGTACACATCATGATATTTAACACACAAAATATAGCGCGATTAAATAGTACGTTATGTGTGCATTTAGCGTGGTTAAATAGTATGTTATGTGTGTTGTCTTCTTGAACTGAAAAAGCTGACCAGCTGACATAAAGTTCTCTTGTCTTGTACACATCATGATATTTAACACGGAAAATATAGCGCGATTAAATAGTACGTTATATGTGCATTTAGCGCGGTTGAACACTACGTTATTTGTGTTTCCTAGCCTATAAATAACGGGCTCATTCTACTTATTTTGTGTGCTAAAAAATTACTAATAACAAATATTTAATTAAAAGTAAGATTTTTTTAACATACAAATGTCTCAACCTCTTCTACACCAAGGTGCAAGTGTGGAAAAAGATGCATGATCCAATCTTGTTGGGACGGTGGTGAAGTTGGACGCCGCTACTGGCACTATGTGAACCAGTTTTACAAGGTTCCTGACAAACCTGTTTGCGATTTTGAGGAATGGGTTGATGAACCATGTTATCAGGAATGCTACAAAGAATCTTTGTAGCATCTTCATAATTTGTGTTTAAGACAATTGGAACATAAAAGAGGAAGTAAAAGAGAGATTGCAGAGTTGAAGGCAAAACTGAAGGAGGTAGAAGAAGAAAAAATAAAATCCCAATGGAATTGTGAAGCCCAAAAGTAACGTAAAAAACAATATAAACGGGAATTTGCGGAGGTGAAGACGAAACTGAAAGAGGTAGAAGAAGAAAAAGAAAAATTGGCAGAACAATTTAAGTGGTTGGAGCGGAGAATAAAGGGAGGCCGGGGCTAAACATTGACATGTATGTGTTTAGTGTATTTTTCCCATATCATGTATTTTTATTATGTTGGCCTGCTATGTTTGTGTTTGTGCTGTAGTAACGTTTTCCTTGTTTATTGTACTGAATTTTACTTGAATTGTACAGGAAGTTAAGTTTTAGTGCTGGTGTTGTTATATGAAACTATCTAACGAAAGTGGAACTAAAAAAGTAATGGGTATATTACATAATTATTGTTGTTAATGTACACAAAAATATTATTTACACAAAATACAATAAAAAAAGAAGGAAGGCCGAATCAATGTGTCCTGCATCCGGTATGTCTCAACACAGCCGCTGGCCTGAGGCGCATCCCATCCCGCCTGGGTATGCTATCGAGATCATCATCATCAAGTCGTCTCCTTATAGCCGGATGAGGCGCCAGATGACATGTATCAGTGGTGCTGTCAGGATCGATATAAGAGGCCGTCGGTCCAGTAGAAGGCTATATAAGAATAAAAAGCTTAGTATATAAAAGTACATAACAATTCACAACAATTTAAAATTGTCTTACCATGATCTCGGCTAGTTCCTGAAGGTAATCATTGTCACACCTCTTTTTTAACCGGTGAGGGTAATAAGGGAGTTTTTTTCAATTAAAGTGATATTATTCGGTTTTGCGACTTATTATTATTTCAGAATCGCCACCAGAATTTTTGACGATGCTCCGGGACACCGTTTTGTTTTTAAAATTCCAAACCGAGCAAATTTTGACTCTGTTTTAATTTGTCTGCGACCAGAAATCCGAGTAAGGAATTCTGTTAACCAGGGAGAAGGTGTTAGGCTCCCGAATTCCGTGGTTCTAGCAAGGTCGCTTACTATTTATGTTTGGCCTATATTATCTAATTGTTTACGTGTTTTAGCCTATTGTGCATTTAGCCTTTTAAACTTTTAACCGCTTTTGACATTTATGGATTTATCTTGAAAACAAGTCACGAGGACGTGCACTTGTCTGCTTTTGGACATGTTACAATTACGCCACATGAAATGCACCCGCAATCGCATACGGGATTTTAATATAGTTTTAAGTTGGAGTCGGGGACATGAGTTGTCACTCCCGAGTGTAGATTACGTAGTCAAGACTATGGTCGTGACAGTTTTATAATACCCATTTGAGGCGGTGTTCGATTATTTTCTATGTTTTCTATTTAAAGGAGTTTTTTAGCTTTAAGATAAATTAGGACGTTTATGGATTTATCTTAAACAAGTCACGATGGCGTGCACTTGTTATTTTTGAGCACACGGCAAACACATCACATGAAATTTACCCGTGGTTGTTGTGTACATTTTATTAATGTTCGGAGTTAAGGGTCGGGGGCATGAGTTGCCACTCCCAAGTGTAGATTATGGTGATTTTGGAATAATATTTGATTCTTTACCAAATTTTCCAAACTAAAGGTATGATTCTACCTAAAGGATTGCCTAAAATGATATTAATTAGCCTAAAGGACAACATATTTTGGCTATGGCCACATTTTAGCCCTAAATTATTTCAACTCTTTTGGGCCAATCCTAATTTGGCTATTGAACAAGAAGGGATTGGTGTAATTTGAACTAAACACTACTAGATACAGGTATAAACAGAAACATTGCACTCTGAATGATAATTAGGAGAAAATTTGCACATTTAATGTTGTTTTCCAGTTATCAGAGGGACATTGTTTGGAAAANCACATTTAGCCCTAAATTATTTCAACTCTTTTTGGCCAATCCTAATTTGGCTATTGAACAAGAAGGGATTTGTGTAATTTGAACTAAACACTACTAGATACAGGTATAAACAGAAACATTGCACTCTGAATGATAATTAGGAGAAAATTTGCACATTTAATGTTGTTTTCCAGTTATCAGAGGGACATTGTTTGGAAAATCATACTCATATGCATCAAGGATTCACCAGATTAAACACAAGTAAATCACGGGATTTTTAAGGGCGGGAGTTATCAAAAATGAAATTTAAAGTTGTGGACAGATTAGTCTTAAAATCAAGATCATACCAATTCTAAATGCTTTTGAATTTGTAACCTAGAACTGCTTTGTGGTTTCTTTTTAAGGAAGGATGTAGCGCGAACAACTTTACCAGTTTCAGCTTTGGTCGTTTAAAACACAAGTTACTGGGATCGAAATTCATTCATAAAAATATGCGTACGTTGGTTTCAGAAAATTCATAAGATGCGGAATGAACTGAGAGTAATTAAATAATTTCGACTTATATTGAAGACAACTAAAACTAGAATAAGCTGTTTCCAAA
Source organism: Nicotiana knightiana (assembly GCA_005239525.1). NCBI lineage: Eukaryota > Viridiplantae > Streptophyta > Magnoliopsida > Solanales > Solanaceae > Nicotiana > Nicotiana knightiana. The sequence continues at coordinate 41,963 of ML390403.1, read as the reverse complement.
TCAATAAGTGTTTGTAAAATCCTATGCATGCTAATTTCGAACATACACAATTTTTATCTACTGTCATCATGCTACTTTTAGAAAACAAGGACACGAGTTGTAAGTTTGACAGTACTAAAGCCTTCTTTTCTAAAATCAATATGAGCACTAAATAGAATTAAATGTACAGTCCAGTTTAGGTTACAACGTAGAAGAATTACAACATCATTGCTACTATGCGAATACTTTTTTTCTAAAAAGAGAGGAAAACTAAAATGGTGACTTCAAGCTAGTTGTCTGAATTGAATTCTTCTGAGGTTGTACATGCAAGAGCTCTCTCGTAATCTGTGGAACACCCCAAATAATTGGGTGTGCTATGCATCCACCAGACCAAACAGGACCATGAAAAGAGGTCAAGTTTAAACCTGATGATGCTGTGCTAAACCATACTAAAAAAAAACAGAGTTATTTATGCATTTTTTTGGTGTGAACCTGGCCATGAATGGGTCAAAATTTAATCCCATAATGCCAAAAAAAAACTAGGTCTAAATTTACATGGAGACTTGCTTACTGAGTCTCTCTAGTGACCACGGAAACACAAATAAGAGCATCTTTTAATCTAAAACTATAAGTCCAAAATTTTGCTATTTGGACAGTAGTAACAACAGACCTTTAGACATTTATAGGATGAGTCATACCATAAAGGAGTTTAGACTCAACCTTGATGATATTTTACACCACTTTAACAGTACAGGTTCCTGCCTTTTTTATGGACTGAATCTGACCATAAAAGGGGTCAGATTCAACTCCATAGAGGTCATCTTTTGTGACTTTCGACTCATACTTTACTATGATTATTTTTAGGCATGTTTTAGAGAATAAATCTGATCATATTAAGGGATTCTGATTCTTTTCCCTAGGAGCCTTTTGATTACCCACTTCTTATCCATAAAGGGTGATTTTCAGCACCCTAAGCTACTGTTTAGGCACTATCAAGGGGGTGAATTTGACTATTACGGAATCAGATTCATCTACCCTATTGCTACTACCAACATAATTCTAAACTATATAGAAATTTGATTATTTAGGCATTTTAAAGGATGAACCTGCCCATTTAGAGGTTCATATTCCTCAACTCTAATGCCTTTTTAACTATATACTTTGTACCCTTTTGAGGGGTAAACTTCAGCCAACCATGATAATGTTTGTGCACTCATCATGGGGTTGGTTTGATTATTGAGGAATCAAACTCATATGTCCTAGTGCAAATTACCTTAATATGCTAAACATCAAATTAACATCTAACTACCAACTGCTAAATGTATTGACAGAAACTTAACAAATAATCAAATTAATTCCTGGAATTACATACATACATTCAACTAATAGTAACCTTACTTTAGTTTTTATATCAAGAATGGAGGAGAGGAAGATTTAGATTCATGGAAGCTTAGGAAAAAACACAACACTAATCAAACAATTTCAGCACAATTAATTTTATCTAAAGGTTCACTGTTACATACCTTTAAAGAGGAAGAAAGACAACAAAAAGACTTGACCAAATGAAGGTCAAATATGAACAACAATCAGCAAGAAGGAAGAGAATGCAGCATCAGCAAACAGAAAACCCAGGGACAAAACCAAACAGCTGGGCTAGACCATTTAGTTGTTGAATTGTTTTCAAAAAGGAAATCATATATTTTCTTTTTCAAATAATACTTTTCTTTTGGGAACCTTTTATTTTCGAATGGAAAGTATTTATGTCTTTTTCTGCAGCTAGAAGAGAGTCCTTTTCAGAGTGTCTAATGTTTTTCCAAAAAAAAAAAAAGAAGGTCTCTTTTAGGCTGAATATCCTAGTCTATATATAGGTAAATTTAGAGTAGCATCTTTATAGGATATTCCTAATCCTATTAGGCTGAAATAGTACAGGTACAACTGTCAGACCTTATTCTTTTGGACAGATGTACCTTCTTCTAGAACATTCTATTAATTCCAACCCTTATCCCCCTTTTAAAGTTACTGTGTTACCCTTAAAGAATCTGATTCTTATGATATTTTTCTAATTCTAGATGTTTCTTGGGTTGTTATACCCAAGATTCTTCAGTTGTAATTCCTAAACTACCCCTTAATATCCCTAGAATTACCCTTTAAGATTAATCAAGATTATCTATTGATTTGGGTTAATTACTAGGTTAAAGAACTTGAAATTGATTCATCATTAACTAGAGATTAAGCTTAGGTGAATTATTTTAGATTTAAACCTAATTGTGATTAACTCAATTTGAGTCATTATACTTAATCAACCTAATTGAGTGATCAACTTAATTAACCATTTGTGGAGTTGCAATTAACTAACTCTAAGCTTAGTTTGTAATTAGCTTATTAAATTTTGACTAATTGAGATGACTAACTCTCTAATCTATCTTTGATTTTAGGTGAGCTATTTTCAGGTTCTAGGTTAGTTAGTTTAGGTCCTTAGAGTTAGTTTCCAATTATACTATTAGTTATCTTAGTTTCAAGGGTATACCTAATCAACTAATTAATAGTTAACTAATCAGGCTACAAAATCAAAGGTGAGTTGAGGTGAAATCAATTCAACAATAAACTAAAAATCAGAAAACAAGTTAGGGGATCGAATAGCTGAGCATAATACAAAGAAACCTAAACATGGTCAATCAACTGATGCAAATACATGAAGCACATTTAAAACTCGTGAATCGTCAAAACCTGAGCTATATCGTTCCAATATCAAAACAGGGTTCAATTAACCTAAGCATGTATGTGTGAACTAACAATACACAAGTTCAATTAACCAAACATGAATCAATGATAGGAAACAAATATGCACTGATATAGTAATAAGAATCTTAAGTTATCTAAGCATTGAAGTCTATTCAGGTTCTGAATTAATTACAAGAAAGAACGTTCAAACAAATAGGAGCAAAATAACAAGAGAAATAAGCTGGTCTAAGAAGGAACAATGGAAACAGTAATTAAACCTATTAATTTGGTCATGGTTTCTTTTCACAGTAAAACCCTAGGAACATACAAAAGAAAAAGGAAATAACCGTTTCTTTTTCTAGAAAAATCTTTGGCCAGACAACTTGGGGGACGCTGGACCTTGGCCGGACTCCGGCAGGGTTTGAAAACGAGTCAAACCCTCATGAATAAATTGCTCTAGTCAAGAGCAATTGACTCATGAAGGTCCGAGCCGCTGGTTATCTCTAAATCGGACGGAGTGGGATTTCTAGGGTTTCAGATTTTTAGATCTGAAATTGAGGGATTTGAGCAGGTTTCTGATGAAATCAATGGTAGGGGGTGATTGAGGATGAAGAGAGGGTTGTAGGGTGAAAGTTTGGGGTTTTCTGGAGGTCGTTTGCCACCGGTAGGCGATTTCTGGTGGGCGAAGCTAGGTGGGAGTCCTAGGGCGGCTAGGGTTTGGTTATACAGAAGAGAGAGACGGTGTGTGGGGGATGTAAGGCTTTGAGTTCGAATGGGGTGTGGGGGTAGGTTTCGGACAGCTTTATACTTAGGGGTCCTTAGTTTAGGACTGTTGGATCAATAAAATCCAACGGCCAGGAGGCTTGAGGGGATGAAACAGGGTCATTTGGAATGGGCGTTGGGGCAGGACGGGTAAAGGTGTATTGGCTTGGGTCATTTGGGTGGTGTCAATAAAGAATTGGGCCTGGGTCCTTCTTGGCCCTGGTCTGATTTTTAACATTCTAAGCTTAATTTTAAACTAATTAATCTGATTAAAATCAAACCTAATTAAATTTAAAAGATGCAATAATCAATTTCATCATTATCTTGTCTAATTATAGATTAATTAAGAATAAAACAATTAATTCAATACTCCTAATTAAATCTATAGTTTTGTCAGATAAAAAAAATGATTAATTTTAGCAATCAGTTATCAAAACTACATTACCTCAAATAATCATCATTTGTTTTCTACTTAATTCAATTATTTATAAATAAATTCATTATTCTTTGATAATAACGATGCACCTAATTATGCAATTAAAAATAATTCCAAAAGACGAATTATAAATATACGATGCAAAACAATTCACAATTAACACTAAAATTCAACCAAATCCATAAGATTAATTTACTTATCTAATTTTGTTGGAGTATTTTGTAGGTGAAAAGTTACATGCTCACAGCTGCCCTTCTTTGCTTGGAAACACGAAGAGTTTCTGGGCAAAGATAAAGTGAGCAGTTATGAACAACCTTTACCTCTTCAAATACTCGAAGTGAAGCATTTTTGAAAAGTTTGACCGAACCCTGCTTCAAAGGTTGCCTACATATCCTTGGCTATAAAGGAATCAGGTCAGTGTAGTTCTGGAGGTTTTGGTAGTTGGGACTTCCGGGTAAATGTGATTTCACTGTGGTTTCTGCCGTTACTGCTGCTGATCTCCTTATTACACCCAAGTACAAAATGAAGGACTAGCTAAAACCTATCAGCTGCTAAATTACAAGATTCCTATCTAGGAATTGGTCTTGAGTCTTGATCTTTTTCTGACTCTAACCTGGATCCTGGTGTTTGTTAAACGCAGATGCTGGTTTTGTCTTATCGTTCCTCGGATCAAAGCAGGATATACTAGACGGATGACCTCAAACTTGTCCTGGATAGTCCACATGTTCCCCGTTTGTGCACTTTTGGATTCAATCTTTTATTTCTTCTTTTTGTTTTATTATTATTTTTTTGATCGAAACTTCTTCTTTTTGGTCGTCTTGTGTTTCAAAACATAATCTGCACAAAAATCAAAACAAACGAATGAAATTTTCTGCCCCAGTTTTCACTAGAAAAATTTTGTAGAGTTATTGTAACAAACTCTATGCTACTTCATTATTAAAAGCAATGAAAAGCCAGGACTGGTGCACCCGGAGCTACTACAGACTAGGGGGTGGATACCCTATATCTCAAAGGGGGATCAACTAGGGGTTGGGAGCCCTATATTGCGAAATCAAATCAACTAAGGATTGTGTACCCTGTGTTAGGAAAAGAAATCAACTAGGGAGTGTATACCCTTCATTGGAAAAGAAAGCATCAACTAGGGAGTTTATACCCTTGATTGGGAAAAGAAAGCATCAACTAGGGAGTGTATACCCTTGATTGGAAAAGAAGACATCAACCAGGGAGTGTGTACCCTTGATTGGGAAAAGAAAGCATCAACCAGGGAGTGTATACGCTTGATTGGCAAAGAAAACATCAATTAGGGAATGTATACCCTCAATTGGAAAATCAAAGCATTAGTTAGGGAACGCATACCCTTAACAGGAAAAGAAAAACATCAATTAGGGAAGTATACCCTTAATTGGCATCGACTAGAGAGCGTGTACACCCATGTCGGAAAAGGTGTAGTTGGGGATTGGAGGCCCCATACTACTTTGAGTTATTTTCAACTTCAATTCTTCTCTCTTTTACTTTTTATTTTTTTTCTTTTATATTTATTTGTTCTTTTTTATTTACTTTAGGCATGGAGGAAAATATTTTTTGGAGGAAACTTCCCTTTCTTTGGAGTCAATGCTGCAGAGCTCTTTCTATCCCTTGTGCAAAATTCTTTTGGTTGCACCTGCTTGTTGCATGGTTGCTTTCGAGTTGCACCTGTTTCCTTCAAACAAAGAACAATTCGTTAGTTTGAAACGGTGGTTGGTGTTGCGGCCTTGATTTTCAACTGCTTGACCTTAGTTCTTTTGATGAAGACCTCAAACACTTGCTTGTTCGCTGGGGATTGGGTTTCATCTCTAATCCCGGGGACCTTGTCTTTCTGGATGGCAATTGGTCCCGTGGGATCCAGTAACTTGGCTTTGTTTTGCCTTTGTAGGCTTTTCACTTGATTTTTTTCTTTTGGATTTCCAGAGTGTCGGGGGAGTTTTGGCTCCTCAAAATTCTGCTGCGACGGTTAGTCGTGTGGGGCTTAACCTTTCCAACTTTATTTTGCCTTCATTGGCTTTTCACTTCTGACTTTTCTTCCAATTGTAACTTTAAGTCATTTGGAATACTTCAGCTTTTCAAACCTAGTGAAGATGGTTAGCCACGCGGGGCTCAACCTTTCAACTTCATTCGCCTTTATGGGCACTTCAATTTGATTTTCTCCTTTCAAGGTTTTGAGTTTGAATCATCGGCCATTGTGGCCAGTCAGGATTGACTCGATGCCCCTGACGAGGCTGGGTGCCTTTTGCATATTGACCCGCGTCAAACGAGAGCCCTGTAAATCAGTCTTGCCATATTTTCTTTGCCTTAGTTTCGGGACAGAGTTAGACCGAAAGGGATTCAAAAGACAAATAAATGACAGAATAGACAACGAATTTAAACTAGAGGTGTCCCTTTCGGGGAAAGGAAAGAAGGATTTATCTGGAGTGGNCCGGACTGTGTCCATGTCAGTGACCCATTATCCTTTTCGATCAGTGGCGCCCTTTGCGGGTTTTCACCAACTAACCTCTCTCATTTCTCTTCTCACCATCGCCTTGTAGTTCTCTTTGCGAGTTTTCACAAACAAGACTCTCTCATTTTTAATTTCTTTGCTTACCGTCACCTCACGGTGCCCGTGTGGGTTTTCACCAATGAGACTCTCTCATTTTAATTTCTCTCATTTGCTTGTATTTGGATCCAAACAACTGTATCCTCCGATTTTGGACATCTTTGTCGATTGATCGGAAGGACTTGAACAGGGTTTTTGGTGAAAAGAATTTGTGTTGAATGACAACTTTAGAACCTTTCAGGCGACACATTGCCAAATCTTAACACTTGCCCCAGCTTAAACTCTTGGGGAAATGCGGATTTTTATTTTTGTGTGACTGAACCCCAGGGAGAGGCTGCCTACATATCCTTTTGGAATCAAGTCGAACGTAGTTCAGGAAACTTTTGTTTTTTTTTGTTTTTGGTTTTTGTTTTGATTTTTTTTTTCAATAACACTTTCGGGTTCCAAAGAGGGTAATCAAAGAAGAGTAACCGGCTCAAAGGGTTTGCAAAAAGGGTTAATGGTGTTTGGGTAGCGAGAATGAAAGCCTTCGTCATCCCAACCGGAGAACATTTGAAAATATATATGGAGGATCAAACATAGTACCTTTTGACGGCATCTGCATTGACAGTCGTTTCGGGGTCATTTCCTTCGATGTCCCCCACGTATAACGCTCTTTTTGGTAGCAATTTCCTTATGATGTATGGACCTTTCCAGTTTGGGGCGAATTTTCCTTTTGCTTCTTCGTGGTGCAGGAGGATACGTCATAAAATGAGTTGCCCTACTTCGAAGTTCCTAGGTCGCACTTTCTTGTTGTAAGCGTGGGCCATTCTTTGCTGGTATAATTGTCCGTGGCACACTGCGACCATTTTTTTCTCTTCAATCAGAGTTAATTGCTCCAGTCGGGTCTTCACCTACTCATTGTCCTTAATTTCTACTTCAACAATAATCCGAAGGGAAGGAGTTTCGGCTTCTGCGGGTATTACGGCTTCAGTGCCATAAACCAATAGGTAAGGGGTAGCTCCAACCGATGTGTGCACGGTCGTGCGATATCCCAACAATGCAAAAGGCAACTTTTCATGACATTTCCTGGATGTTTGAATCATTTTCCTGAGAATTTTCTTGATATTTTTGTTTGCTCCTTCAACGGTGCCATTGGCTTTGGGACGGTAAGGGGTCGAGTTGCGATGTGTTATCTGGAACTGTTCACATACCTCCCTCATCAAGTTACTGTTTAGATTCACGGCATTGTCGGTAATGATAGTTTGTGAGATACAAAAACGACAGATGATATTAGCATGCACAAAATCCACCACCACTTTCTTAGTGACAGCTTTGAACGTGATGGCCTCGACCCATTTTGTGAANGCCATTGGCTTTGGGCCGGTAAGGGGTCGAGTTGCGGTGTGTTATCTGGAACTGTTCACATACCTCCCTCATCAAGTTACTGTTTAGATTCACGGCATTGTCGGTAATGATAGTTTGTGAGATACAAAAACGACAGATGATATTAGCATGCACAAAATCCACCACCACTTTCTTAGTGACAGCTTTGAACGTGATGGCCTCGACCCATTTTGTGAAATAGTCGATAGCAACCAAAATGAATATGTGCCCGTTTGAGGCCCTTGGCTCGATTGGCCCAATGACATCCATTCCCCAGGCAACAAATGGCCAGGGTGCCGACATAGGATGCAATTTTGATGGTGGTGCATGGATTAGGTCGCCATTTATTTGACATTTATGGCACTTCCGGACGAAACCGAAACAATCTTTCTCCATGGTCATCCAATAATATCCAGCCCGCAAGATTTTCTTTGCGAGGACGTACCCATTCATGTGGGGACCGCATATTCCTGAATGGACCTCGCCCATGATCCTTTCGGCTAATTTGGCGTCTACACATCTTAACAGACTTAGATTGGGAGTCCTTTTATACAATACTTCCCCACTTAGGAAGAAACTGTTGGCAAGCCTTCGGATGGTTCTCTTTTGGTCTCCGTTGGCCTGCTCTGGATATTCTCTTGTCTTCAAAAATCTTTTAATGTCATGATACCATGGTTGGACATCGGGTTCTACTTCGACCGTGTTGCAATAACCATGTCTTTCCTTGATTTGGATCTCCAATGGGTCTATGCGAACATTACCCGGATAGGGCAGCATTGCAGCTAGGGTGGCCAGCGCATCGGCTAACTCATTGTGGCACCGAGGAATATATCTGAACTCGACGGCTTTAAATTGCTTACTAAGGTTCTCCACATGGTGTCTGTAGGGAAGGAGTTTAACATCCTGTGTTTCCCACTCTCCCTGAGCCTGCTTAATGATCAAATCAGAGTCCCCCATGATCAACAACTCTTCTACATCCATGTCAATGGCCATGTTCATGCCCATTATACAAGCTTCATATTCAGAAGTATTGTTTGTGCAGAAGAAACGGAGGCGGGCCGTGGCTGGGTAGTGTTGTCCTATGGGTGAAATCAAGATTGACCGTATCCCAATACCTTTCTCATTGGCTGCTCCGTCGAAGAACATTTTCCAGGTGTCAGCGCCTTCCGAGATTATTTCGACGGAGTTGATTTCTTCATCCGGGAAATAAGTTCTCAAGGGTTGGTATTCATCATTAACCGGATTTTCAGCTAGATGATCGGCCAATGCTTGAGCTTTCTTAGCTGTGCGAGTGACATAGATTTTTCATTTTGCTAATCTCCCGGTGGTCATTGGCTTTTGGAACATGTACTTCAAAGGATCCAGCCTCGTGATGAGGTAGGTGGTATAAGTCAATAATTAATGTCAGAGCTTCTGAGCAACCCAAGTTAGAGCGCAGCAAGTCGTTTCTAACTGAGAATACTTGGCTTCGTAGCTTGTGGAATTCTTAATTAAGTAAAAAATGGCATGATATTTCTTCCTGGTTGCATCGTGTTTCCCGAGAACACACCCAAAGGAGTTTTCTATCACCGTCAGGTATAGGAACAGAGGTCTCCCTAGTTCTGGTGGGAGTAACATTGGAGGATTTGACAGATATTCTTTGATCTTGTCAAAAGCGTCCTGGCACTCGTCTGTCCATTTGATGGCAACATCTTTTTTTCAATAGCTTGAATATAAGCTCGCATGTGGAGGTCAACTAAGCGATGAACCTGCTGATTTAATTCAAGCTACCTAACATACTCATGACTTCCTTCTTGGTTCTTGGAGGTAGGAGATCCCGAATAGATTTTATCTTTGTTGAGTCCAGCTCAATGCTCCGTCGACTGACTATAAATCCCAGTAATATTCCGGATGGAACTTTGAAAGCGCATTTGGCTGGGTTTAATTTCAAATCATATATGTGCAGGCATTCGAAGAATTTCTTCAAATGCTGCACGTGGTCATTTTGGGTTCTGGACTTAATGATCACATCATCCACGTACACCTCAATCTCCTGATGCATCATATCGTGAAATATGGTGGTCATGGCTCTTATATAAGTTGCCCCAGCGTTCGTTAAACCAAATGGCATGACCCGGTAACAGTATGTTTCCTAGGGTGTAGTGAAGGCTGTCTTTTCTACATCCTCTTCATCCATCAACACCTGGTGATATCCGGCATAGCAATCGACAAAAGACTGTACCTCATGTTTGGCACAATTGTCAACTAGGATGTGTATGTTTGGCAGAGGAAAATCATCTTTGGGACTTGCTTTTTTCAGATCCCGCTAGTCGACACATATTCAGACCTTTCCGTCCTTTTTAGGCACCGGAACCACATTCCAGCCAGGTGGTGTATTGGACCACTCGGATTACTCCAGCCTTTAGTTGTTTAGCGACCTCTTCTTTGATCTTTCCACTCATGTCTGTTTTAAATTTACTCTGCTTTTGTTGGACAGGTGGATGACCGGGGTAGGTTGGCAATTTGTGTACCACCAAGTCCACACTTAGTCCGTGCATGTCGTCGTAGAACCAAGCAAACACGTCTTTGAATTCAAATAGGAGTTGAATCAAGGCGTCTCTAGTCTTTTCGTCCGTGTAGACGCTTATCATGGTTTCTCGAATCTATTCTTCATTGCCCAAGTTAACGGGTTTCGTTTCATTTAGGTTTGGCTTAGGCTTATTCTCGAACTGTTCCAATTCTCGATTTATTTCCCTAAAAGCCTCTTCTTCATCATATTCCAGTTCTTGATTCATTATTTCGAGGTTAGACGACGTATTAAGATCAGAGCATGAAGTCCGCAAGCATGTCACGTTTTTTAAAGCCGCATTATAATGACTGAAAAATAAGAAAAGTAAACTAAAAATCAGAAAGAATAATAGACGATGAAATTTTGATTTCATTTCATTGAATTTGAACATAGGAGGGTTTACATTGGAATTTAAAGGCAAGAATTTAAAAACACTTGAGTTACACCCTGAAATAACTCATAGTGCAGAAAGGATGGCAAAAGCTGAACTACCGGGACTCCCGCCAGACGGGGAATAGAGTAGCCTTCCAGTTTTGCAACTGGGCGTCAGGCCCCATATATTGTACTTCGGCAGTGTTGGAGCCTTCTCCTGGTTGGACCATATGGGCCTCATACAACATCTGCCTCATTGCTCCACATATTTCTTTTATTTCTTCGGTCGTGAAAACCTTTTCCTCTTCCTCCACGTATTTTGGCTTGACAAATGATGCGGTGATGTGCGGGATCAGCTGAGGCAATACCCAACCATTTTTCTTGCGTTGGTCAGCCCATTGTTCATCATCGGGGGTAGCTTGAAACCCTATGCCAAACTTTTTTTATTGGTAGGCAAAGTGACGGGTTCTTTAATGCCTTGCAAGGACACCCCGAGCCCTTTTCCAGGTGTGTACCCATGTTTAATCATGTCGTTGGCGACCATAATTGACGCGTTTGATAGGAAGGGTTGAGGGCACGGGGTTCCTTCCTCATGCTAGTCCGCAACCACAATAACGAAAGCCTGGTAGACTATGTGCTCGCTGCCCTCTCTTGCTTCCACGCATGGGGCTAATGGGTCCCTGTAAATAGATTGATCGTCTTCCCCATGAACCACAATTTCCTGGTCCTCATATTCAAACATAACCATCTAGTGGAGAGTACATGGTACTGCCCCTGCTGCATGGATCCAAGGCCTTCCCAGGAGACAATTATAGGAAGTATCCATATCCATGACCTAGAATGTCACTTCAAAATCTACAGGGCCGATTGTCAAGACCAAGTCAATTTCCCCGATCATGTCTCTCTTGATACCATCGAATGCACGGAAACACACATTGTTGGGCTTGATTCTCTCAGTCCCGATCTCCATTCTTTGTAGGGTTGATAGAGGGAAAATATCAACCCAGATCCACCGTCCATCATAACCCTTTTCACATGGTAACCCTCACATTTAACAGTTAGGTGGAGAGCTTTGTTATGGGCAGCCCCTTCCGGGGGCAAGTCATTCTTGCTGAATGAGATCTGGTTGACTTCAAAAAATCGTTCTGCCATTCTTTCCATTTTCTCAACTGTGGTGTTGACCGGAACGTATGCTTTGTTAAGGGTTTTGATCAGGATTTTCTGATGCTCGTTTAAATTTACCAGCAAGGATAGAAGTGAGACTTGAGTGGGGGACTTTCTGAGCTCCTCGATTATGGCGTATTCAACAATTTTCATATTCTTGAAGAATTCTTCTGCCTCTCCGGCACTGATCAGCCTTTTAGGCGGAAAGCGTTTTAGCTTGCTTTTGTTTAGTTCTTCCGGGTCGAGGTATTTCTCTGATGAGTTTATATCGCCTGTTTCCCCAGTAATCTCTTTCCCTTTGTATGTCACCATCGTCCTGTGGTAATTCCAGGGGACGACAGTAGTATTCTTCATGGGAGTTTACGACACGCAGCTAATAACCACGGGCTCATACAGCCTTGGTGAAATTATTTGCCCCCGCGCCACATACGTCCCTTTCGGCACATACATTTTTGGGCCATTCATTATTGCCTTGTTGAATTGTAACCTTCTGGGAGGGATCAACATACTTTTTTCCTTCCGGTGTGCCTTGGGGATGTAAAGGACTGTGTCTTTAGAGGGTTCCCTATTTGTTTCAGTCTCAGTCTTTTCCGTGACTGGGGGACGGGGTTACTCTTCTTCATCTCCTTGACTGGTTTGGGTGCCGCCTTGGGTTTTCTTTCCACATCTGCGATGACGATGATGGCCTTTAAATCTGGATCGAAATCTTGGTCCTCGCAAATCATGCCGATGACGGGCCCATGATTGTGAGTGGGTAGTGGATTGTTCGTCACATTGGGAGCTTCTTCGTCCCTTAACACTACTTTCTTTTGTTCTATAAGGATTTCCATGGCCCTTTTGAGGGTCCAACACTCCTTGGTGTCATGCCCTCCTGCTCCGGAATGGCAATTGGTTCCCAGCTTGTATGATGCTGATGCTGGGTTTTGCCTGGTCGGAGGTACGGGTTGTAGAAGCCCCATCTGGATTAATTTTGAGAAAAAGGCTTGAATACGGCTCCCCGATAGGAGGGTGGTTCACGGGGGTAGGTATTGTACGAGTAGTTTTGGGGAGGGCGTGGATTATATGGAGGTGGGGGAGGATGGTTGTTTCTCGGAGGTGGAGCTCTATTCTGATTGTATTGTTGTTACGGCCTGGGATGTGGTTGAGCATTCATTACCTCATAGGGAAGAGGGGGCGTAGCATAATCTGCGTCTTGGTGAGGATAGTAATGTTGGGAAGCTTTGGTAAATAGACGTGGGTATTGTCGAGGCTTCTTGACATCGGAAACCATCATAGCCCCTTCTTCTTTCTTTTTTTTTGATAGCTACACTCCCGGATCCACTTTGGATGGCCTGGGAGGTTGCTCTTATGGCAGATTGGCTCAGGATACGACCAGTTTTTAGACCATTCTCCACCATTTCTCCAATTTTGATTGCTTCCGAAAATGGTTTGCCCATGGCGGACATCATATTTTGGAAGTAATCAGCTTCCTGTGCTTGTAGAAAGATGCTGACCATTTCAACCTCATCCATCGGAGGTTTGACCCTGGAGGCCTGCTCGCACCATTTGATGGCGTACTCTCTGAAGCTCTCTGAGGGTTTCTTTTTGAGATTGGATAGTGAGTTCCTATCGGGAGTGATGTCCACATTGTATTGGAATTGCCGGACAAAGTCCCGTGCCAGGTCATCCCATATGTGCCAGCGGGATATATCCTGATCCATGTACCATTCTGATGCAATTCCCGTCAGGATTTCTCCAAAATATGCCATGAGAAGTTCCTCTTTCCCACCTTCTCCCCGGAGCTGGTTACAGTACCTTTTTAGATGAGCTATGGGGGCACCATGTCCGTCATATTTTTCGAACTTGGGGGTTTTAAACCCAAGAGGCAAGTGGATGTACGGGAACATGCAAAAATCTGCATAGGAGACTCTTTTCTGCCCGCTTAGCCCCTGTATATTCTTGAGGCTCTGTTCAATACTATTCATTTTCTGAGTTATTTCTTCGTGCTGGAGGCTTTTCTTATCTTGTCCCAAAGTGACCTCAAGCTGAGGTTGTTGGGGATATTCATTGGGAGTAATATGAGTGGTATCCGGATGGACGGACGATGTTTGGAATGTGAATGCTGGCGGCTCGAAACTTGGTCAAGAGATAGTCGGCGGAGCCGTGGCAGAGATTGGTGGTGCAGTGAAGATATTGGAAGACACACCGGAAAACAGGGTCTGGGGGCGAACCTCAGAAGGCCTTCCGGCACAGTGAGCCGACATAGTTGGATATCCAAACGGCGTGGCTGGGTAGCTTATGGGGATGTTGGATATCCCGCCTGCCCTGGGAATTATCTCTGGGAAACCTGGGATGGTACTGGGTGGTTCCCTACCATTGGACAATACGTCCCACATTTCCAGCATGCGATTACGTAGAGTCCTGTTCTCTTCAGCTGTTGCCGACTCAGATGTTGGGATGGATGGATTTAGGTCTTCCACGGAAGAGTTGACGATTTGCAAGTGACTTTTAGACGTCATTTCTAGTGAAGTAAGGATGGGAAGCCAGGTTACTGCAAAACCAACCACCTAAAAATACCTTTTAGATTGAACCAATAAAATGTTAGGTTGAAGCATTTATCACATAGGCAATTACACGTTTGGGGTATGCAATGCACCTGAGCAATTTAAATGCTTTTCTATATGTTTTTGCAATAGTCGTGTACTTCATTCCGACTTTATTTCTGGGTTTTGAACTTTCCTTCCCTTTGTTATTGTTTCCGCTCTTTTATTCCTTGCTCGGTTACTATTTTTTTTATGGTTATGATAGAATCCTATTTGGATTGCCTACGTATCACGGCGCCGCGTGAATCAGATCATTACATAGTTCATGCTAGCAAAATCCAAAGGACATAAATACATATTTTTCTAAAAGCTTCATTCTAGAAATTTTCATTCATTAAATAGAAAACTTCTGATTACAGCAAACTTGTAACCCACTTTCAGAATTTCAAAGTTTGCAAAACAGACTCGACACATATTTTATAAAAACTACTGTGGACTCGGACATGACTACAACTAGAAAAATGAAATACAGACTTGAAAAACATCAAAAATACATCAGTGCTTCTGTTGCTCCAGGGGACGGTTGGGCATCATTCGGCCTTGCCACAGGCCTGCGTGCTATGTCTTGCTGGAGGCGGTAAAGGTCGTCCATTATCTTGTGGATGAAGATCATAACCGCTGAGAAGAAGGTGGTCCGAGTCATATCTTCACATTCCTGGCATTTGGTGATGATGTAGTCAGCTATCTCTTGGACCCTTCGCCTGATGACACCTTTTTCTTGAAGTAGGCGCCCGATTTGCTGGGATCTTGCCTCTAAAGTCTGAGCGTCTTTGTGACTCTGCTCTTGCCATTGTTGCAACTCTTTTTCCAACTGAGTCATCATGGCATAGCACTGTTCCCTCTCTGTCTTAAATCTTTTTTCCTGTTTGGCCATTTCGTTCTTGAGGATGGCCAACTTTTCGTTCAAGCCTATGACTTCCTGGTCATATTTCCTTTTTAGTCTCTGGACAAACTCTGTTCTTTCCTCTGCACTTCTTGTTAATCTTTCCTGAACTCCGGCTAGTTCTTCTTCAGCTTTGTCTAGATCATTCCCATAGCTGCACTCTTTATGCCTCAGGCTGTTGATAAGCCTTTCATCAGTTCTTCTTCTCTTTGGGTTCTCAGCAGCTATTTTTAATTCCTGTATCTGTGCCCGGAGAACTTTATTTTCTTGGGCTAATCTGTTTATCTCCCCTTCAATTGTGGCAGTATGCAGAATGTTTTCAAACTTGATTCCCTGACCTGGGCTTCCAACTTGCTTATGGTGGCTCGGTAGCTGTTTTCCTTTTCTAACCAAGCCCAATGCTCTTGTGTTTGCTCGGTGAATTGTTGAATGTGGGGTCTCTTTGCAGGTCGTTCTTGCTCTTGATGCTCCCTGCCCCTTATGCCATGCCAAGAAGTGTAGGCGAGCTGCACTTCCCCTTTAGATAAATCTCTCACCCGAGTTTGAGGTTCTAAAAACCTGCACTCGTTCCAGATTTGATGGACCATGCCTTCAGGAAATGCAGCTCTTGGGCATAACTCAATGGCATGTTGGCTTAGGTCCTCGTCAAGGGGAACACCCTGTTGTCTCCCCAACTGACGTAAGACCGGTGTGGGGCATATGGCTGAATGCTTCATAGGACCATTAAAAGGAGATAGCAAACCTCAGCAGACATATTGATAACCTCGCTGACAGGGAGCCACCCGAACGTCCACTCGATTTGGTCGGTAGCCAGTGAACTCAAGTATGAGTGTCAGGCTTCCGTGCCCTCAGGAAATTTGTGGCCTTTTACCCGAGTACCATGTTCCTCGATGCAATTCAAATCGGTTAAGCCGTAGTTCATGTAGCCTGGGCGGTGACAGAGGTGCTCGATCAGCCAGATTTGTAGAAGCAGGTTGCACCCCTCAAAGAACTTTCCCCTAGATTGGCAAATTGTTAGAGCACAGTAAATCTCGGCTAAGACCATCGGTATAAGTGTGCCATTGGATTTTTTCATCATGAAATCTGCCATTCCCACAAGCCCGATATCTATGCATCCGTCACTTCTTGGGCAAATCAAGGTGCCCAAGAATGCTACCACAAAAGCTAGCCCCCGGCAGGCTTCCCATTTAGCCTGATCTTTGTGAGTTAGACTAGTGTTGTTAGCCTCATAACCCTGGTGATCCCCATAACGTCTGTAAAGAAAATAGAAAGTGCAGACTGATGTTCAACAGATCCAAAAACTTATGTAGAGTCACCGCCCTGGGTGCCACTAGGTACCTACTTCTAAGATTGTCATTGAGACCAACATACCCTGCTATTTCCTCTAGCGTGGGCATCAATTCAAAGTCTGAAAAGTTGAACACGTTGTGGGCGGGATCCCAAAACGGTACTAGAGCCTCGACGATTTCCAACCTCGGCTTGATTTTTAGAAGACCAGTAAGTCCCCCTAAAGCTTTCATAACAGACTTTCTACTAGCTTCCCCCAAGTCGCTCCACCACATATGAAGTCCTAGAGGGATTTCCTCGACTTCCCTGAAGGGAATGTTTTCAACTGTATTTATCCTGCACATTCGTTTTTTGATTAAAACCACAAAAATTTTGAATAGTGTTATTTTTGCAAAGGATTTTGTAATAAAGAAAAATGGACCATCTTTGCGAATACGTCCCTTCAATACTTCGAGTAGGAAGTTTCTAAGGCTGTGTTTGTGAATTAGGTCAAAATTTAAAGACAAACCACAGGCGGCCACTTTTTGCAAAACGGTCTTCCGGTGCCCCACTTGGCAATCAGGCTACAATGGCGTCACCTAATTTTATTTGGGACTATACCCCTTGATTTTGAAAAATAGAGTTGGACCCGATGAGGGTTGCCTATGTATCCCACACCCGTGAGAATCAAACAATGCATAGTTCGGAAAAATCCTGACTGATTAAAAATACACCCGCTCATTTTGTTTCGGAATATTATTTTCCTTTTTTTTTTCAAAAATTTTGTCAAAGTTTCGGAATAAATACGGGGATTTTCAAAATAGGGTAAATTTATATTCTATCTCACTCTTGGTTTTTCTATTCGTTTTGTTTTAGCCGGTCAATACACAAGGTGAAACAAATAAATGCATATGTAGCAGGTAAGATGCATCAGGGTAGTCTTTTCATTTCGGGTACACCTGTCTTAGACGGACCCAACCCCTGTGTTGAGTCCCCTAAGTCAAATGCACATGATGAAAATAAGCATTCCTACTAGGGATCTGGCATGAGGTTTTGTTATTTTAGGTTTAAACCTAGGGTTTTTTCTAGACCAAGTTTACGCGAGCGGACAACTCGAGTCGAGGTCGGGGCAGCGTACCGGGAATACAGAAGCTTCACCGGCTTTGCAACTTATCCGTACCTCGTTCTAAAATTTAGATATGACTCTAACAGAAAAGAAGTCACACGAAGTGCACACTTCCTAGGTGATTTAGAAGACTTAGAGAGAAAAGGGTTTCGACACAATTTATATAAGGTTCAGATAATATTAAAGCGGTAAAAAGCGAAATTTAGCACGTTAGGTTTAAACATGTAAAAATCAGATAATAAAGCCAAATAAAAGAGTTTATTCGAAGCTCGAATTCTTAAACCCTGAACCACAGATTCTGGGTTCTATGATCCCCAGCAGAGTCGCCAGAGCTGTCACACCTCCTTTTTCACCGGTGAGGGAAATAAGGGAGTTTTTCCAATTAAAGTGATATTATTCGGTTTTGGGACTTATTATTATTTCAGAGTCGCCACCCGGATTTTTGACGATGCTCCGGGACACCATTTTATTTTTAAAATACCAAACCGAGGAAATTTTGACTCTGTTTTAATTTGTCTGCGACCAGAAATCCGGGTAAGGAATTCTGTTAACCCGGGAGAAGGTGTTAGACACTCCCGAATTCCGTGGTTCTAGCACGGTCACTTACTATTAATATTTGGCCTATATTATTTGATTTTTTACGTGTTTTATCCTATTGTGCATTTAGCCTTTTAAACTTTTAACCGCTTTTGACATTTATGGATTTATCTTAAAAACAAGTCACGAGGACGTGCACTTGTCTGCTTTTGGACATGTTACAATTATGCCACATAAAATGCACCCACAATCGCACACAAGATTTTAATATAGTTTTAAGTTGGAGTCGGGGACATGAGTTGTCACTCCCGACTGTAGATTACGTAGTCAAGACTATGGTCGTGACGATTTTATAATACCCATTTGATGTGGTGTTCGACTATTCTCTATGTTTTCTATTTAAAGGAGTGTTTTAGCTGTAAGATCAATTAGGACGTTTATGGATTTATCTTAAACAAGTCACGATGGAGTGCACTTGTTGTTTTTGAGCACACAGCAAACGCGTCACATGAAATGCACCCGTGGTTACTGTGTACATTTTATTAATGTTCGGAGTTAAGGGTCGGGGACATGAGTTACCACTCCCGAGTGTAGATTATGGTGATTTTGGAATAATATTTGATTCTTTACCAAATTTTCCAAACTAAAGGTATCATTCTACCTAGAGGATTGCCTAAAATGATATTAATTAGCCTAAAAGACATCATATTTTGGCTATGGCCACATTTTAGCCCTAAATTATTTCAACTCTTTTGGGCCAATCCTAATTTGGCTATTGAACAAGAAGGGATTTGTGTACTTTGAACTAAACACTACTAGATACAGGTATAAACAGAAACATTGCACTCTGAATGATAATAAGGAGAAAATTTGCACATTTAATGTTGTTTTCCAGTTATCAGAGGGACAATGTTTGGAAATCATACTCATATGTATCAAGGATTCACCAGATTAAACACAAGTAAATCACAGGATTTTTGAGGGCGCGAGTTATTAAAAATGAAATTTAAAGTTTTGGACAGATTAGTCTTAAAACCAAGATCATACCAATTCTGAATGCTTTTGAATTTGTAATCTAGAACTGCTTTGTGGTTTCTTTTTAAGGAAGGATGTAGCGCGAACAGCTTTACCAGTTTCAAATTTGGTCGTTTAAAACACAGGTTACTGGGATCAAAATTCATTCGTAAAAATATGCGTACGTTGGTTTCAGAAAATTCATAAGATGCGAAATGAACTGAGACAACTAAAACTGGAAATAGTTGTCTCCAAATCAATAAGTGTTTATAAAATCCTATGCATGCTAATTTGGAACATACACTCCATTTTTATCTACTGTCATCATGCTACTTTTAGAAAATAGTGACACGAGTTGTAAGTTTGACATTACTAAAGCCTTCTTTTCTAAAATCAGTATGACACTAAATAGAATTAAATGTACAGTCCAGTTTAGGTTACAACATAGAAGAATTACAGCATCATTACTACTATGCGAATACGTTTTTTTTAAAAATAGAGGAAAACTAAAATGGCGACTTCAAGCTAGTTGTCTGAATTGAATTCTTCTGAGGTTGTATATGCAAGACCTCTTTCGTAATCTGTGGAACACCCCAAATAATTGGGTGTGCTATGCATTCACCAGACCAAACGGGACCATGAAAAGAGGTCAAAAACCTGATGATGTTGTGCTAAACTATACTATAAAAAAACAGAGTTATTAATGTATTTTTTTGGTGTGAACCTGGCCATGAATGGGTCAGACTTTAATCCCATAATGCCAACACAAAACTAAGTCTAAATTTACATGGAGACTTGCTTACTGAGTCTCTCCAGTGACCACGGAAACACAAATAAGAGTATCTTTTAATCTAAAACTATAAGTCCAAAATTTTGCTATTTAGACAGTAGTAACAACAGACCTTCAGGAATTTATAGGTTGAGTCATACCATAAAGGAGGTTAGACTTAACCTTGATGATGTTTTACACCACTTTAACAGAACAGGTTCCTGCCTTTTTTATGGACTGAATCTGACCATAAAAGGGGTCATATTCAATTTCATAGAGGTAATCTTTTGTGACTTTCGACTCATACTTTACTATGATTATTTTTAGGCATGTTTTAGAGAATAAATCTGATCATATTAAGGGATTCAGATTCTTTTCCCTGGGAGCCTTTTGATTACCCACTTCTTATCCATAAAGGGTGATTTTCAGCACCCTAAGATACTGTTTAGGCACTATCAAGGGGGTGAATTTGACTACTACGGAGTCAGATTCATCTACTTTAGTGCTACTACTAACATAATTCTAAACTATATAGAAACTTTGATTATTTAGGCATTTTAGAGGATGAACCTGACCATTTAGAGGTTCAGATTCCTCAACTCTAATGCTTTTTTAACTACATACTTTGTACCCTTTTGAGGGGTAAACTTCATCCAACCATGATAATGTTTGTGCACTCATCATGGGGTTGGTTTGATTATTGAGGAATCAAACTCATATACCCTAGTGCAAATTACCTTAATATGCTAAGCATAAAATTAACATCTAACTACCAAAGGCTAAATGTATTGACAGAAACATAACAAATAATCAAACTAATTCCAGGAATTACATACATACATTCAAATAATAGTAACCTTACTTCAGTTTTTATATCAGAATGGAGGAGAGGAAGATTCAGATTCATGCAAGCTTAAGATAAACACAACACTAATCAGAATATTTCAGCACAATTAATTTTATCTAAAGATTCACTGTTACATACCTTTAAAGAGGAAGAAAGAAAGAAAAAAGACTTGACAAAATAAAGGTCAAGTATGAACAACAATCAACAAGAAGGAAGAGAATTCAGCAGTAGCAAACAGAAAACCCAGGGACAAAACCAAACAGTCCAGCAAGAATTAACCCAGAAATCTTTGAGTATGAATGTTTGAAGAAAACTTCCAGAAATCAGAAATCCAACTAGAGATTAAGCTTAGGTGAATTATTTTAGATTTAAACCTAATTGTGATTAACTCAATTTGAGTCATTATACTTAATCAACCTAATTGAGTGATCAACTTAATTAACCATTTGTGGAGTTGCAATTAACTAACTCTAAGCTTAGTATGTAATTAGCTTATTAAATTTTGACTAATTGAGATGACTAACTCTCTAATGTATCTTTGATTTTAGGTGAGCTATCTTTGATAATAGTTAACTAATCAGGCTACCAAATCAAAGGTGAGTTGAGGTGAAATCAATTCAACAATAAACTAAAAATCAGAAAACAAGTTAGGGGATCGAATAGCTGAGCATAATACAAAGAAACCTAAACATGGTCAATCAACTGATGCAAATACATGAAGCACATTTAAAACTCTTGAATCGTCAAAACCTGAGCTATATCGTTCCAATATCAAAACAGGGTTCAATTAACCTAAGCATGTATGTGTGAACTAACAATACACAAGGTCAATTAACCAAATATGAATCAATAATAGGAAACAGATATGCACCGATATAGTAATAAGAGTCTTAGGTTATCTATTAAGCAAGGAAGTCTATTCAGGTTCTGAATTAATTACAAGAAAGAACGTTCAAACAAACAGGAGCAAAATAACAAGAGAAATAAGCTGGTCTAAGAAGGAACAATGGAAACAGTAATTAAACCTTTTAATTTGGTCATGGTTTCTTTTCACAGTAAAACCCTAGGAAAAGACAAAAGAAAAAGGAAATAACCGTTTCTTTTTTTAGAAAAAGCTTTGGCCGAAAAACTTGGGGGTCGTTGGACCTTGTCCGGACTCCGGCAGAGTTTGAAAATGAGTCAAACCCTCATGAATCAATTGCTCTAGTCAAGAGCAATTGACTCATGAAGGTCCGAGCCACTGGTTATCTCTAAATCGGTCGGAGTGGGATTTCTAGGGTTTCAAATTTTTAGATCTGAAATTTGAGGGATTTGAGCGGGTTTCTAATGAAATCAATGGTAGGGGGTGATTGAGGATGAAGAGAGGGTTGTAGGGTGAAATTTTGGGGTCGCTTGGAGGTCGTCCTCCACTGATAGGCAATTTCCGGTGGCGGAGCAAGGTGGGAATCCTAGGGCGGCTAGGGTTTGGTTATACAGAAGAGAGAGAGGGTCTGTGGGGGGTGTAAGCCTTTGAGTTCGAATAGGGTGTGGGGGTAGGGTTTGGACAGCTTTCTACTTAGGGATCCTTAGTTTAGGACCGTTGGCTCAATAAGATCCAACAGCTAGGAGGCTTGAGGGGATGAAACAGGGTCGTTTGGGATGGGCGTTGGGGTAGGCCGGGTAAAGTTGTATTGGGCTGGGTCATTTGGGTGGTGTTAATAAAGAATTGGGCCTGGGTCCTTCTTGGCCCAGATCCGATTTTTAACATTCTAAGCTTAATTTTAATCTAATTAATCTGATTAAAATCAAACCTTATTAAATTTAAAAGATGCAATAATCAATTTCGTCTTTATCTTGTCTAATTATAGATTTATTAAGAATAAAACAATTAATTCAATACTCCCAATTAAATCTATAAGTTTTTCAGATAAAAAGAATGATTAATTTTAGCAATCAGTTATCAAAACTACATTACCTCAAATAATCATCATTTGTTTGCTACTTAATTCAATTATTTATAAATATATTCATAATTCGTTGATAATAACGATGCACCTAATTATGCAATTAAAAATAATTTTAAAAGACGAATTATAAATATATGATGCGAAACAATTCACAATTAACATTAAAATTCAACCAAATCAATAAGATTAATTTACTTATCTAATTTTGTCGGAGTATTTAGTTGGTGAAAAATTACATGCTCACAATCATATGTCGCAGCCAGGTCAGCATCCCATGAAGCCTTAAAAATGAAATTAATAATGTTAAAGAAAATAAATAAGTTACAGGTAAAACAAATTCAAATTCAATACTAATAAAGTCAACCTTGCGCATGTGATGAGGAGCCATAACTCAGTCGGCGCCCACTATGCAAATCCCGGCTCGGTCGATCCTCATAAATGGTAGACGGGCCTGGGAAGTATCTACCCCAATCTACTCCTGGAATATGCGTGCCCGTGATCAATAATTGACCCGACGGGGTCACCTGCGATGTCCCTGGAGTGAGATGCATCGGCATGTCCGTCTCATGCATGCAACCTGTCATAGCAGCAACAACATCATCAGTAGGAGCCTCAACGCCCCCTTATTGGGGACCACCTACTCTTCACCCACGCCCACGTCGTCCGACACCCTGGCCTCGTCGGGCACCACCAGCTCGTGGGACACCAGGACCTCGCTTGTACTGCGCTGGGTCCACATAATCAGGCTCGTGTGCCAAACGCTGATCTGATCGGGCTTGATGCAGCGTCCGGGCAGCCATATCCATGAATTGATGACTATAATCCTGCATGGCCACATGATCGTGGACATGTCTCTGCATCTGCAGTCCCATCTGATAGACGATATGCAATCCAATCGCCTGCACAAAGTAAAAAATATAAACTACATATGTGACACTAAATTACATGTATATATTTAATAATAATAGAAAACATACCAGGGCCTCGTGTCCCCCGGCGTATGGGACGTACCGACAGTGTGCCGGATGAATGGGCTTCCCGATAAAAAGTCGGGTAACAAGGCGGTACCATGCCATATAATCCTGAATAGGCACCTCCTGCATCTGCGTAGGTGGGGTCAACTCATCTCGCCTATCCCAAATACCCATATGTGCATTAAGCCATGCCATAAATGTGTCGTCCGCCCTGGACCAATCATCAATGTAAAGAATGCCAGACAGGCTGCCTCGGTATAGACTGCGGCAGGCCAAACTGACGAAGCACCCGCTCGGAGGCATGATGCTCGATAATATCGAGGCATAAGAGCGGGACAGAAGTCCTCCAAATATGTCGTCCGGACGAGCAATAAGCTGGAAGGGTACCGATCAACTCCTCGTTGTACGACGTCCAGATGAACTATCAAATAAGAACACAAACCGTGAGTATGCACACCACTAAGTTAATCTATACCAGTTAAGTTTAGGTAGATATTCACCTGTGCGCCCTCCAGCAGATCCAACACATCCCTGCATAGGGTTAGATTATGATGGGCATCATACTCTCGTGCAAGTGTACGGCGGAGAACCCACCTCCTGGCTAGAGGGAGAAACAGATGTGCTACAGTACCAGGTTATTGTGGTAGAGGTGGCTGAAACTGCAGAAATCGATCACAGGCCCAAACCTAACATACAAAGTTGACGTAAGGTATAAGATTAATTCTAACTAGGTAGAGTTGTAACTAATGAACATATTATTTGAATATGTTGTCACCTGTACAAGCGGCAGAAAGCCACAAACGTCTCTCTGTGTGTATTGCAAGCCCACATCTGCCTGTACAAGTATGCGAGGATAGCACCACCCCAGCTGTAAATGGCTGTATCCTCGAACCGCTCAATATGATGAAGAGAACGGAGGCTCACTTGGTTCCCCGAATTGTTCGGGAACAAGACCCCCCCAAATAGAAGGATCAACAACAGCCTCGTATATCGTACAATATCCACCTCCGCTGACTCAGCGGTGATAGTCTCGTGGATCTGCTCCAGGTACTCTCTAATAGGGGTCAACTGCATACGACTGGCCCCAGACGATACAGTCTCGTCCTGTGGCTTGAAACCCGTGAGCCTATGCAGCATATCCCAATAATCCGCCGGCGAATAATATCTCATGGTCATAGGCAGTAAAACGGGCAACCCATCAGTGGGCATGCCATATAAAACCTCAGCGTCCTGTAGCGTGATGGTGGCCTCGCCGATTGGCAGGTGGAAAGCGTGTCTCTCCGGTCGCCACCGCTCAATCAACACCGTGATCAAAGCCCAGTCGAGCTGTATCCGGCCGATCTCTATAATCCTATAAAAGCCCAACTCCTCCAGGTACTGGACTACACGGGGATGTAGAATTCTATCCCTCAAAAAGTCCCACAAGTCATCCACTCTCCTAGCGGAAAGTCTACGCCAGTAATTGTCCGTCCCATATAAAACCGGATCTATGCTGGCCCTATAGGACTAATAGATCAAACGATCGAGGGCCGGGATGTATGGGCGCGTCCATGTCGTCAACTGTATATTAAAACAACATTAATTGTATGTTTAATCTGTATATTAAATAATAATTTTTTGAGATACACAATTTTTAGAGTTATACAATATTTATACCTATGGGTTCCAGGCTCGATAATTGAGTCCCAGTAGCACCAAACTATCATTAATAATTATGTGTGTCAAATTCAATATTTTTTATAATGTTGTGTGTTTGTTTTATAATTTAAATTCAAAGTGTATATATATATATATACACACACACCTATGGGTTTCGGGCTCGATATTTTGAGGCCCAGTGGCACCAAACTAACATTAGTAATTATTTGTATCGAATTCAATATTCTTATAATTTTGTGTGTTTGTTTTATAAATTAAATTCATAATTTTTAATTATTTATTATTTAATTGTACAAATTATATATATATATATATATATATATATATAATTTGTACAATTAAATAATAAATAATTAAAAATTATGAATTTAATTTATAAAACAAACACACAAAATTATAAGAATATTGAATTCNCAATGACACCAAACTAACATTAATAATTATGTGTGTTAAATTCAATATTTTTTATAATGTTGTGTGTTTGTTTTATAATTTAAATTCAAAGTATATATATATATATGGGTTGCGGGCCCGATATTTTGAGGCCCAGTGGCACCAAACTAAAATTAGTAATTATGTGTGTCAAATTCAATATTTTTATAATTTTGTGTGTTGTTTTATAATTTAAATTCATAATTATTAATTATTTAATTGTTTAATTGTACAAATTATATATATATATATATATATATATATATATATATACACACACCTATGGGTTCCAGGCTTTATATTTTGAGTCCCAGTGGCACCAAACTAACATTAGTAATTATGTGTGTCAAATTCAATATTTTTATAGTTTTGTGTGTTTGTTTTATAATTTAAATTCATAATTTTTAATTATTTAATTGTACAAATTTTATATATATATGTATATACCTATGGGTTCCGGACTCGATATTTTGAGGCCCAGTGGCACCAAACTAACATTAGTAATTAAGTGTGTTTGTTTTATAATTTCGTGTGTTTGTATAACTAATAACTTAATTGTATAAAATTTGCATTTTCAAGTATCAGTATAAGATACTTAATATAAAGGATCTGTACGCTAAAATACTACACTTTACTACGCTACAAGGCTCTACATTTTACTATGCTAAAAGGGTCTACATTTTACTACACTAAAAAGGTCTACATTTTATTACGCTAAAAAATAATCTAAACTAAAGATAAACAACAAATACATTTAATCACAAATAAAACACAAAACGGCATGAAAGCACATATATATAAATCCGAATATTAACAGACAAATTTATTTGACAAATTTATATTTTTTATAAAACACTAATATTAAGTCCAGATAAATTTAACATACAAGTTTCGCAAAAAAAGAAAAGAAAGAAAAACACAAAACAAAATAGAACACATTCAAATCAACTAATATGCATTATTATAAAAGTTTCAACATAAAGTAAACCGTAGTACCTCGATTTAGTGTTTCGGAAAGCAAATCGATTGAATATTTGACCCCGGAAGTGTGAATCCACAATAATACCAAGCTCTACTCGGAAGTGGGACCTACGTTCTACACCTTTTCTGTGACGGGGGGGCCCATAATTTTTTTTT
>ML390403.1:0-14863 GCA_005239525.1 Nicotiana knightiana | reverse complement strand
GGGGGGGGGGGACCAGAAGCAACAGAAGGGAGTAAAAAAATGGAGGAATTTTGGGAAGGGGGATGGTCTTGAAGAGGAAAACGGAATTAATAACAAATATATGTATAACGTCCAATTTTTGGGCGTTATACCTGACACAGTCAGCTTTTGCACTATAGCGCCCAAAAATTGGACGCTATACATTAATGATAAAGTTACCGTTAATATACAACGTCCAGTTTTTGGGCGTTATACATAGTTTGATTATCTTTTTTTTGTCCATTTATTTTCATTATTTGTATCAAAATGAACATTATTTTGGTTCCGGACTTGTTACATTATTTTGCTACGTACTAAACACAAAACTTCCATCAAAGCATTGGGTTCAAAAATATATACCAAGTACATAAAAGGAAAGAAAATGACTTCTCCTCTCATTTTGAAACTTTTTCTATTGATTTCCTTGTCTAATGTGTGCTTTGCTTCAAGAAAGCTTAGTGCTTTAGTCCAAGACCCACAAAATCAGCTCTTGCAATACCACAAAGGTGCACTTCTTTCCGGTAAAATCTCAGTCAATCTGATTTGGTATGGTAAATTCAAACCATCCCAAAAAGCCATTGTCTCTGATTTTATCACCTCCCTCTCTTCTTCAACTCCATCCAAAGCCGATCCATCAGTAGCCAAATGGTGGAAAACCACTCAAAAATACTATCATCTCGCCAATTCCAAAAAATCCCTTTCACTGTATTTGGGCAAACAAGCTCTTGTCGAAAATTATTCTTTAGGAAAATCACTGACCCAGAAACAAATTGTACAATTGGCATCAAAGGGTAAACAGAAAGATGCCATTAACGTTGTCTTGACCGCCTCTGATGTTGCAGTCGATGGGTTCTGTGTGAATCGCTGTGGAACCCATGGGTCTTCTAAAGGTGCTATTATTAGGGGTAAGACTTACAAATTTGCTTATATTTGGGTTGGTAACTCGGAGACTCAATGTCCTGGTTATTGAGCTTGGCCATTCCACCAGCCCATTTACGGACCACAGAGCCCACCCCTGGTTGCACCAAACAACGATGTGGGTGTTGACGGTATGGTAATTAACTTGGCTAGCTTATTGGCTGGGACCGCAACGAACCCATTTGGAAATGGCTATTACCAGGGAGAAGCAGATGCACCATTGGAAGCTGCCTCTGCTTGCCCTGGTGTCTATGCTAAGGGTGCTTACCCTGGCTATGCTGGAGATTTGTTGGTGGACAGAACTACAGGTGCAAGCTACAATGCACATGGTACAAATGGAAGGAAATACGTTCTTCCCGCCTTATATGATCCTGCTACTTCCTCATGTTCAACTTTGGTCTAGAGAACAATCGCAGTGGAGTATAGGGATATTTTATTTAGTGTAGTGAATACTGTAATTTTGATTCATTCATTTGTTTTAGTCTGAGTAATTAACGAACAAAATTCCTTTTCCTTGCTTTCACAAACATCTTTGTCCTTTCTTCTTATTATCACTAGTTTCAGCAATTTTATGATTTCATCGAGGGACATGATATAGTTTTTATTTGGAAAAACGGAGAAGAACTACTTACAATAAAAGAGAACGAGACGCGATTAACTGTACCCGATTTTACAGATTAGCCGAGATCAAGGGAAATAGATCGAAGATCGATCCCGCAATAGATCAGATCGAGGCATGAAGATGAGATACCGAGTTCGGGATTCCACGTACCTGTCGAGATCGAGATCAGTAGTGATCGAGACCAAATGAGACAGGCATCGAGCGAGACCGAAGATAGCAGAATAACAGAAAGGCGAGATATCCGTGACTGGTCAAAGATCATGGCGGAAATCTCGGAACGGATCAAATCAAGAGCGATTGTTTAGCTAATCATGAAATTTCCTTCTGTAATTATAATTGTACCTTAAATATAATTCTTCTACTATATAAAGGGGAGTTCTAATCATTTGTAAGACACATTATTTTCACATATAAAAGCAATATAACACACTCTCTCTCTCTCGCTTATACTCTCTTGTTCATCAGTTTATTTTTTGCTTCATTACTTTAGTATCATTCAGCTCGAGGGCTGAATTACATTTCAACACTGGTTTGCTTTACTTAATTGTTAATTTCTGTTATTAATCATCATATTTATCAATTGAAATTAGGTGAAATCACATATCCTTAAAAACACATTATAAGTTTAATTGTTATCCGATTTTAAGGGTAAACAGTTTGGCGCCCACCGTGGGACTAAGGATAATAGTGATTACTTGGTAATAATTTTCATAACACACACTACTTTATGCTTGTTCTCGTAAGTATTTTTTATTTCAGGATCAGCATGTCGAACTCACAATCAGTACCCACACACGCCGACAATGGCCTTGGTTTTCATGGAGAAAACGACAATGTAGCCGCCCCAGGGATCGAAGTTCCTCTGGCTGGCCTCGAGGGAGTACCAACTGTAAACCCCGTCGATATCATTTCACATGTCACCCTAAATGCAAATTTCGGCGTTGATCCCGAAGGCAACGTAAACAGGGAAGTTCGATCAGGTGGTCGAGGTACGCAAGGCGGAGAAGATGGTGGAGTTAGCCACCAACTGATATTTGAAATGTTACAGGCCTAACAAGCCGCCATAACGCAACTAAAAAATCAACACCGAGAACCAAGTGGGGTCGAACCTGAGCCCTCACCAGAAGCTGTTCACAGGGCCGAACCTGTACTGGAGAGATCGATCGCCAATGAATCGGAGACTGACCCCGCCATTATGAGAATTCTCGAGGAGCTTACTAAGCGTATCGAATCAAAGGAAAAGAAAATCGAGGCAAATGATAAAAAGGTAGAAACATACAACTCCCGGGTTGACCAAATACCGGGGGCACCACCAATTCTAAAGGGATCGGATTCGAAGAAGTTCGTGTAGAAGCCTTTCCCCCCCAAGTGCGGCTACAAAGCCCATCCCGAAGAAATTCTGCATGCCCGAAATTTCCAAGTACAAATGGACCACCGACCCTAATAAACATGTCACTTCTTATAGATGCACAATAAAGGGCAATGCCTTAGAAGATGATGATATTAAGTCCGTTCTACTGAAGAAGTTTGGAGAAATTTATCGAAGGAGCGATGATATGTACCACAATTGTTCGCCCAATTCCATTGATTCCTTAGCCATGCTAGCAGATTCTTTCGTCAAGGCACACGTCGGAGCAATAAAGGTTGCGACTAGAAAGTCAGACCTCTTCAAAGTTAAAGAAAAGGACAATGAAATGTTAAGGGAATTTGTATCTTGGTTCAAAATGGAATGCATAGACCTACCCCCGGTCACAGATGATTGGGTTGTCCAAGCCTTTACTCAAGATTTAAACGTACGAAGTTCGATAGCATCACAACAGCTAAAGCAAAATTTAATTGAGTATTCAGCAGCGACCTGGGCCAATGTACATAACCGGTACCAGTCGAAAATCAGGGTCGAGGACGATTGGTTGGGGACCTCTTTCGGTTCAATCTACCCAAACAGATCCATCGGCAGAATTTAAAGGGACATCGACAGAGAAACCCGATTGAACAGAGATCGATATCAACCATACAACGCAGATCATAGAAGCAGCAGTCCAGGACGTAATCTCGTTCGAAATGATTGGAGGAATGATCGAGGACATAGCTCCCGAGGACTCTTGAGTAAAAGTGGCTTCGATAAGCATGTAGAGCCCACAGAAGCACCAAGACTATCAGAATACAACTTCAGCATCGATGCATCGGGTATTGTATCACACATTGGACGGATCAAGGATATTAGATGTCTTAGAACTAATATTTCATGGGGTTGGTACTCTATGGTATTTAGACATTTCAATTTTATAATTTTGGTATTTGATTTCTTAAAATGTTATATTACCATGTCTAATTAAATTCGATATGGTTCCACTTTTCTCCTTTGATTTTGGTTTATTCTATCTGGTAAATTCCGTTTGTTCCGCTCAAACATTAACTAGTGCATGAAGCCAAATATTGTAATATTCTTAAGTAAGGTACTCATAAATACGTAAATAATATACTGAAAAAAATAATGGAAACCAAAAATGCTAAACCTAGACGAGAGAACGGTTGAAACATAAGTAGGCACTTAATAAAAGGGAGAAAGACGAGTATAATGAAAAAAGGTGATAAAGATTAAAAGAAAAGTGTAAAAATAACTAAAAATAAAATTTATAACTTCAATATTTATGTTATTATAAATAATATTCGAATTGTGTAACTTAGTATATATTTCGGTGCGATATCGCTATTTCGGTATTCTACTGTTAAATATCGAATATCATACCTAATAGTATCAATTTCTTTAAAAACACTTAAGCCAAATACCATACCAAATACCAAAATATCGAATATTAAATACTAATATTTTTTATTTCGGTACGGTTATTTTGTATTTACCAAATTTCACAATGCGCCTAAAAGAACGATATCCCAAATGGAGTATGGTTGCAAGAGCTTGCTTTGTTACTATTTTTTTTCGTTAAAATGATGCATTTCTATTAGAAACTACCCGTTGGGGTGCGGAGGGACAATTGCGTTGTTTCGAGGGGGATATATTAATTCCTCCTCGTTATGACCATAGTTGTCAATATTACAATCTAAAATTTGTCTTGAGAAAGCAATTCCTGCGATGCCTGCCCATAATTTTGGTACTTTATGGTATTTAGACATTCAATTTGATAATTTTGGTATTCGATTTCTTAAAATGTTATATTATCATGTCTAATTAAATTCGATATGGTTAAGTTTTTCTCCTTTGATTTCGGTTTATCTGTCGGGTAAATTTCGTTTGTTCCACTCAAATATTAACTAGTGCACGAAGCCAAATATTGTAATATTCTTAAGTAAGGTACTCACAAATACGAAAATAATATAGTGAAAAAATAATGGAAATAAAAAATGCTAAACCTAGACGAGAAAATGATTGAAACATAAGTAGGCACTTAATAAAAGGGGGAAAGACGAGTATAATGAATAAAAGGTGATAAAGATTAAAACAAAAGTGTAAAAGTAAATAAAACTAAAATATAGAACCTCAATATTTATGTTATTATAAATAATATGCGAATTGTGATATATATTTCGGTGCGATATCGCTATTTCGGTATTCTATTGTTAAATATCAAATACCATAACTAGTAGTATCAATTTTTAAAAAAAAACATAAATCAAATACCATACCAAATATCGAATATTAAATACTAATATTTTTTTATTACGGTACAGTTATTCTGTATTTACCAAATTTCACAATGCGCCTAAAAGAACGATATCCCAAATGGAGTACGGTTCCAAGAGCTTGCTTTGTTAATTTTTTTTTGGTTAAACTGATGCATTTCTATAAGAAACTACTCGTTAGGGTGCAGAGGGACAATTGCATTGTTTCGAGGGGGATATATTAATTCCTTCTCATTGTGACCATAGTTGTCAATATTACAATCCAAAATATGTCTTGAGAAAGCAGGTCCTGCGATGTCTGCCCAAAAAATATGTGTGGGGTGCGTACAACCTTGTCACTTCACTTTCCCGTCATGGTTATTGTAATTTTTTATTCATTCGTTTGTTCTAGGCTTAAAATTAAAAGAGGAAATTGCTTCAGTTTGCTTTCACAAACATCTTTGTCTAATTCTTTTTATTCTCACTGCTCTCAGCAATTTTAGTGTTTCATTAGCTGATTTACTTGAAAATGCGTAATCCTTAGAACTAATATTTCATGGTCTTGGTACTTTATGGTATTTAGACGTTCAATTTGATAATGTAACGACCCGGCCGGTCGTTTTGAGATTTTGAGCCCTGACCCTCTAATAACTGCTTTCCCTACGTTTGTTTCTCCTAAGGGACATGCCGGAGTGATTAGTTATGGAATTCGGAGAGTTTTGGGACACATAGTCCCTAATTATGAGTTTAAGCCTTAGAAATCGGACCTGAGTCGGAACTGTGTGAAGACGGATCCAGAATGGAATTACATCGACTCCGTTAGCTCCGTTGAGTGATTTTGGGGTTAGGAGCACTTCCGGAATGTGTTTTCGAGGTTTCTAGTAAATTTTGGCTTTAATTGGCAAAAGTTAGAAATTCGGAGATTTCGGCCATAGGTAAAATTTTGATATCGGGCTCGAAATGGAATTCCGTAAGTGGATGTAGGTCCGTATTGTCATTTGTGACCTGTGTGTCAAATTTGAGATCATTCGGACTAGTTTTGACGTGTTTCACATTGTTTGTGGATTTTTGAAAAATGCTAAGTTCTTAGGCTTGAATTCATGTTTAATTCTTATTTTTGGTGTTATATGATGTGGTTTGAAGGCTCGACTAAGTTTGAATGAGGTTATAGGATAGGTTGGTAGGTTTGGTTGAGGTCCCGGGGGGCCTTGGGTGTGTTTCAGATGCTCAACGGGCTAATTTTTGACTTTAAAAGATGGCAGATTCTGGTGCATCTAGTTTCCTTATACGCGATTGCGTGAGTTAGTTCGGGACCGCGTAG
Source organism: Nicotiana knightiana (assembly GCA_005239525.1). Lineage (NCBI taxonomy): Eukaryota > Viridiplantae > Streptophyta > Magnoliopsida > Solanales > Solanaceae > Nicotiana > Nicotiana knightiana. Next base: position 8,363 of record ML390403.1, on the reverse strand, counting down.
AACAAGTTGGAGTCCAGTCAGGTTAATGCTTCGCGATCGCATTGAATGGGACGTGATCACGTAGGGTAGGCAGGTTGGTCATCGCGAACGCGTGGGCCAGGGCGCGTTCGCATAGAAGTATAAGGCGGAAAAGGTAAGCTGGGTTTTTAACCCTTCGCGATCGTGTAAGTCAGTGGAATCAAAGCATCATTCGCGTGGGTCTTACCGCGATCGCGTAGAGTAAGAAGTAAGGCCGAGTTTTTGGATTTTGGTCGAGATTTTGGTATCGGATTTGAGTAAATTTGGTATGGTTAGAGTCGTGAGTGAATGGGTGTTTAGAATTTGTGATTTTTACCCAATTTCGAGACGTGGACCCGGGGGACTTTTTGGGGCCATTTTCCTAATTTCGTGTTTTAATTTCGAATTGATTAGTTGAACTAGTTTCTTGTAGTTATATTTACATTATGCAATTTATTTGAATAGATTTGGACCATTCAGAGTTGGGTACTCGTGGCAAGAGCATGATTTCAAGTTGATTTGAGCGGTTGAGGTATGTGGCTTGCCTAACCTTGTGTTGGGGACTTCCCTCTTAGGATATTTGATACTAATCGTTGTGTGGGCGCCGTGTGCATGAGGTGATGAGTACATACACGGGCCGTTATTGTAAAAATCCCATTTTCCCTTCCTAAAACATAAATTGTTTTCTTTTATGAACTTGCACTAATATGTTAAATTATTTATCTTAAATTAAAAAATCATGCTTACGTGTTTAATTGCCTATTTGATCTTTTGTGCGCCATGCTTAGTTAAGTCCCTATTCTCCTTATCTGTGATTAGTATAAATTGTGTAAATTCGATGTTATACTTGTCATTTATCCTGCGTGGCATATATAAATTGGGACTACAGACGTATTCTAGGAGATCCCCATGTACTACATATTTACTTTGGGACTACGGACGTATTCCGGGAGATCCCCCTGCACTACATATTTACATTGGAACTACAGACGTATTCCGAGGGATCTCCCTGTACTGCATATTTATTTTGGGACTACAGACGTATTCCGGGAGATCCCCATGTACTGCATATTTATTTTGGGACTACAGACGTATTCCGGGAGATCCCCATGTACTGCATATTTATTTTGGAACTACAGATGTATTTTGGGAGATCCCATTGTACTGCATAATCATCTTAAACTACTGGACGGTATCCCGGGAGATTCCACCTTGTGTTTACCTTGTTTTGAGCCGAGGGCTCCCTTGACTGTTATGTTTTTGAGCATTGTCTTTAATTGTTACTGTAGAATCTACTTATCTCTTGTACTGTTTCAAATTTATTATATTTACTCCAGTACGACCTTAACCTGACCTCGTCACTACTTGACCGGGGTTAGGCTTGGCACTTACTAGGTACCAATGTGGTGTACTCAAGCCCTTTCCTGCACATGTTTTCATGTGCAGATCCAGGTACGAGCTATCAGCCTCGAGGATAGTATTTGCTGCTGATTCCAGGAGACTACAAGGTATTTCTGCCGCGTCCGCAGAATCCTCAGAGTCCCCTTCTACTCCATCGTCTAGAGTTTTGTTCTTATTTACTTCCAGACTTGTTAGAGCTACAGTAGTTATTAGAAGCTTGTGACTTTGTGATATTCCGGGTCTTTGGGAGTATATTTTGTGTATATACTGAGCGACACCATTTTGCTATTTAGATTATGTTCTTATTTCCTTTATTTATTGTGTTTTTCTTAAAAGTTTTTCCTTAATTCATGGCTTACCTAGTCTTAGAGACTAGGTGCCGTCATGATACTTTTTGAAGGGTAAATTGGGTCGTGATAAGCTGGTATCAGAGCATCTAGGTTCATAGGAGTCACAAGTCACAAGCCAGTTTATAGAGTCTCGTGGATCGGTACAGAAACGTCCGTATCTATCTTCGGGAGGACATGTAACTGTTAAGAACAATATTTTTCCTTCGATTTACTTGTTGTAAGAGTTATTGACATCAAATTTTTTTTTCTAAAACTCTATTCTATTCTTTATCACAGATGGTGAGGACCCGTACAGGGAGGACAGACAATCAGGGACCCAAGCCCCCAGTCAGAGCCGCCAGAGGCAGGGGCGGGGGCCGGGGCCTTGGTAGAGGATGAGCACGCGGTGCAGCCTGAGCACCTGTGAGAGTAGCGACAGAGGAACCCACAATAGCTCCAGCTCGATGGTCGGCACATGAGGTTCCTACTGCTACTCCAGCCTTCCAGGAGACTTTGGCTCAGTTCATGAGCATATTCATCACTCTGACTCAGGCTGGGCTTCTTCTGATAGCCCCAACCATATCTCAGGCCGGGGTAGGGGCACAGAATCCCGCAACCCGCACTCCTGAGCAGAGGGTCCATGTTGATCAGGCCCTAGAGTACATTCCTATACCCCCGGTGATTTCGGCTCCCCATGAGACCAGGGTAGCTGCTTCTGAGGCAGAGCAACTCAGACTTGTGAGGTACAAGAAGTACCACCCGCCTACTTTCAGTGGACTAGCTTCAGATGACGCTCTGGGTTTTCTTGAGGAGTGTCATTGTATTCTCCGCACTATGGGCATTGTGGAGACGAGTGGTGTTTCTTTCACCGCTTTCTAGCTAAGGGGAGCGGCATATCAGTGGTGGCATGCCTATGAGCTGAGTAGTCCGGACGAGGCAGCTTCACTTAATTGGACTCAGATTTCAGAGATGTTTCTACGAGAGTATGTGCCTCAGAGCCTCAGGGATGCTTGGTGCGCAAAGTTTGAGCAGCTGCACCAGGGTGCTATGATTGTGTCGGAGTATGTAGTCTGTTTCAGTGAGTTAGCTCGTCATGCACCGACTTTGGTTACCACGATCAGAGAGAGGGTTCATCGCTTCATCGAGGGACTGCACCCCAGTATTCAGACCAATATGGCCAGAGAGTTTGAGATGGATAACACTTATCAGCAGGCAGTGAGTATTGTCAGGAGGGTAGAGGGCATGTTTGCTTGGGACAGAGAGGCCAAGAGGTCTCGAGAGACTGGTAATTTCTCAGAAGCCCATTTACCAGTAGCACGCTATGGTAGGGGTTTTGTGAGTCGCCCTGTTCATTCAGCTCTTCCAGCAGCCAGCGATATTCCAGCTCCTCCTAGACCTCAGGAGCCTTATTATGCATCGCCAGTATCTAGTATGCTTCTTTCCCGAGGTTCCATTACCGGCCAGTCCAGTAGGCCAATTCAGAGTCAGCCTCAGTCGCAGCGTCCTCCGAGGGGTTGTTTTGAGTGTTGTGACACTCGTCACATGGTTAGAGATTGCCCCAGAGCAAGGAGTTTTGCATCTTCATAGACTTATCATCCTCCACGTGCTCCATGGGGTCCTCCGGCTATTCTTCCAGCCCCAGCTGTTGCCCCACCTTCTTCAGACAGCTCGAGGTAGAGGTCGGGGAGGTCGCCCTAGAGGGGGAGGCCAGGCCAGGTACTAGGCCCTTCCAGCCCGTTCAGAAGCTGTCGTTTCAGATTCAGTTATCACAGGTATCATCCCTATCTGTCATAGGGATGCATCAATATTATTTGGCCCAGGCTCTACGTATTCTTGTGTGTCTTCTTATTTTTCTACGTATTTGGGGATATCTCGGGATTCTTTGAGTTCCCTTGTTTATGTATCTACTCCTGTTGGAGATTATATCATTGTTGACCGCGTATATCGGTCGTGTTTGATTGTTCTTAGTGGGTTTGAGACCACGGACGATTTGTTATTGCTCAGTATGGTAGATTTTGATGTTATCTTAGGCATGGAGTGGTTGTCGCCCCATTATGCTATTCTCGATTGTCACGCTAAGATCGTGACGCTGGCTATGCCAGGCTTACCGAGATTAGAGTGGAGAGGTACCTTAGAGTAGGCTAGGGTCATTTCTTTCCTTAAGGCTCATCGGATGGTTGAGAAGGGGTGTGATGCGTATTTGGCCTATGTGAGAGATGTCAGTGTTGATACCCCTACAGTTGAGTCAGTCCCAGTAGCGAGGGACTTCCCTGATATATTTCTAGCTGATCTTCCAGGTATTCCGCCCGATAGAGTTATTAATTTTGGCATTGATTTGTTGTCGGGCACTTAGCCCATTTGTATTCCTCAATATTGTATGGCTCCTCCTGAGTTGAAGGAGTTGAAGGAACAGTTGCAGGAGTTTCTTGATAAGGGTTTCATCAGGCCCAGTGTATCACCTTGGGGAGATCCGGTATTATTTATGAAGAAAAAGGATGGTTCTATGCGTATGTGTATTGATTATCGGCAATTGAACAAAGTTAAAGTAAAGGACAAGTATCCCTTGACTCGCATCGATGGTTTATTTGATCAGTTATAGGGTACCAAGGTATTTTCCAAGATTGACTTGCCTTCTAGTTATTATCAGTTGAAGATTCGGGAGCTGGACATCCCGAAGACTGCTTTCAGGACCAGATATGGTCACTATGAGTTTCTTGTCATGTCATTTGGGCTGACCAATGTCCCAATAGCCTTTATGCATTTGATGCACAGTGTGTTCCTGCCTTATCTTGATTCCTTCGTCATGTGTTTATTGACGACATCCTCATATACTCCCGGTCCTGGGAGGATCATGAGTAACACTTGAGAACCGTGCTTCAGACCTTGAGGGAGAAGAAATTGTATGTAAAATTTTCTAAGTGTGAGTTCTGGCTTGATGCAGTGGCATTCTTGGGCCACATGGTGTCTTGTGTTGGGATCAAGGTGGATCCAAAGAAGGTGGGGGCGGTACAGAGTTGGCCTAGACCTTCATCAGCTACGGAGATCCGCAGTTTCCTTGGTTTGGCAGGGTACTATCGCTGCTTTGTAGAGGGATTTTCATCTATTGCAGCACCTATGACCAGACTGACCTAGAAGGGTGTTTTATTCAGGTGGACTGAGGAGTGCGAGGAGAGCTTTCAGAAGCTCAAGACAGCCTTGACTACAACTCTAGTGTTGGTATTGCCTACAGGTTCAGCGTCCTATACAGTCTATTGTGATGCCTCGAGGATTGGCCTTGGAGCAGTATTGATGCATGACAGTAGGGTGATTGCCTACGCGTCCAGACAGTTGAAAGTGAATGAGAAGATACATCTGGTTCATGACCTCGAGTTGGCAACTATTGTTCACGTCCTGAAGATCTGGCATCATTATTTATATGGTGTTCCCTGCGAGATTTACACCGATCACCGGAGTTTACCGCACTTGTTCAGGTAGAAGGACCTTAATCTGCGCCAACGGAGGTGGTTGGAGCTGCTCAAGGACTATGACATCACGATATTATACCACATGGGGAAGGCCAATGTGGTGGTTGACGCCTTAAGTCGCCGGGCGGAGAGTTTGGGGAGTTTGGCATATCTTCCAGCAACTGAGAGGCCCTTGGCCTTGGATGTTTAGGCCTTAGCTAGCCAGTTCGTGAGATTGGACATTTCAAAGCCTTGACGGGTATTAGCTTGTGTTGTTTCTCGGTCTTCTCTTTATGACCGCATCAGAGAACGCCAATATGATGAGGTGATTCCAGGGATGTGACCTAGGTGATGATGGCGTGATGAGGATGCAGGGTCGGATCTGTGTGCCCAATGTGGATGGGCTCCGGGAGCTGATTCTTAAGGAGGCCCATAGCTCGCGGTACTCCATCCATCCGGGTGCCGCGAAAATGTACCAGGACCTGAGACAACACTATTGGTCAAGAAGGATGAAAAAGGATATAGTTGGATTTGTGGCCAAGTGTCTCAACTGTAAGCTAGTTAAATATGAGCATCAGAGGCCGGGAGGATTGCTTCAGTAGATTGAGCTCCCAGAGTGGAATGTGGGAGCGGATCACCATGGACTTTGTGGTTGGACTTCCTCCGACTTTGAGAAAGTTCGATGCTATTGGTGATCTTGGATCGGCTGACTAAGTTAGCCCATTTTATTACAGTGTTGACTACATACTCCTCAGAGAGGTTGGCTGAGATTTATATCCGGGAGATTGTCCGCCTTCACGGTATTCCAGTACCTATTTTTTCAGATAGAGGTACACATTTCACATCACGGTTCTGGAGAGCCGTTCAGCAGGAGTTGGGTACCAGGGTGGAGTTGAGTATAACCTTTCACCCTCAGATGGACGGGCAGTCCGAGAGCACGATTCAGATTCTTGAGGATATGCTCCGTGCCTGTGTGATGGATTTTGGAGGCTCACGGGACAAATACTTTCCACTTGCAAAGTTTTCTTATAATAACGGTTACTAGTCTAATATTCAGATGTCACCATATGAGGCTTTGTACGGTAGGCGGTGCCGGTCCCCAGTGGGATGGTTGGAGCCGGGCGAGGCCCGATTGTTGGGTACAGATTTAGTCCAGGATGGCCTGGATAAGGTGAAGGTGATTCAGGAGAGGCTTCACATGGCCTAGTCCAGGAAGAAGAGTTACGCGGATCGAAAGGTTCGTGATTTGGCATTTATGACTGGTGATCGGGTTTTGCTTTGGGTATCGCCTATGAAGGGCGTCATGAGGTTCGGGAAGAAGGGTAAGCTGAGTCCGAGGTTCATTGGCCCTTTTGAGATATTGTGGCACATTAGGGAGGTTGCTTATGAGCTTGCCTTGCCTCTCAGCCTAGCAGGAGTTCATCCGGTATTCCACGTCTCTATGCTCCGGAAGTATTACGGTGATCCGGCTCATGTATTGGATTTTAGTTCAGTCCAGTTGGACAAGGATCTATCTTATGTTGAGGAGCCAGTAGCCATTTTAGATAGGCAGGTCAGAAAGCTCAGGTCAAATAATATTGCATCATTAAAGGTTCAGTGGAGGGGTATGCGCAGCCAGTACCCTCATCTTTTCACAGCTTCAGGTATGTCTTCATACTCGTTCGACGACGAATGATTATTTTAAGAGGGGGAAAATGTAACGACCCGACCGATCGTTTTGAGAGGTTGAGCCCCGAACCCTTAATAACTGCTTTCCCCACATTTTTTTCCTGCTATTGGGACTTGTCTAAGTGATTAGTTATGGAATTTGGAGAGTTTTGGGACACATAGTCCCTAATTATGAGTTTAAGCCTTAGAAATCAGACCGTAGTCGGAATTGTTTGAAGACAGATCTGTAATGGAATTCCGTCGACTCCGTTATCTCCCTTGAGTTATTTTGGGTTTAGGAGCGCGTTCGGAATGTGTTTTCGAGGTCTGTAGTAGATTTAGACTTGAATTGGCGAAAGTTAGAAATACAACGATTTCGACCGTAGGTGAAATTTTGATATCAGGCCTGGAATGGAATTTCGGAATTGGCTGTAGGTCCGTATTGTCATTTGTCACCTGTGTGTCAAATTTTAGGTCATTCAAACTAGTTTTGACGTGTTTTAGCATCGTTTGTGGATTTTTGAAAAATGCTAAGAGCTTAGGCTTGAATTCATGTTTAATTCTTGTTTTTGGTGTTATGTGATGTGGTTTGAAAGCTAGACTAAGTTCGAATGAAGTTATAAGACAATTGGTAGGTTTGGTTGAGGTCCCGGGGGCCTCGGGTGTGTTTCGGATGCTCAATCGGGTTCGCGATCGCGTAGAACAAGTTGGAGGCCAATCGGGTTAATGATTCACGATCGCATTGAATGGGATATGACTTCGTAGGGTAGGCGGGTTCGTCATTGTGAATGCGTGGCCCAGGCCGTGTTCGTGTAGATGTATAATGCGGAAAAGGTAATCTGGATTTTTACCCTTCACGATCGCATGTGACGAGTCGTGATCACGTAAGTCAATTGAATCAAAAAATCGCGTTCGCGTTCGCGTGAGTCTTGCCATGATCATGTAGAATAAAAAGTAAGGCAACGAAGTTTGTTCTTCACGATCGCATGTGTACTTCCTGGATCACGATTAAGGAAAATCTGGGTAGAATTAAAATGTTAAAAAATGAGGGTTTAAGTCATTTTTCACAATTTGAACTTGAGAGCTCGGGATTAGGCGATTCATGGAGGGATTTTCACGTGGGTGTTTGGGGTAAGTGATTCTTACTCAGTTTTGATTAATTCCAACTAATGTATGCTTAATTTAATCATTAAATTTTGGAGTTGGGGTGAAAAATTAGGGAAAATTGATAAAAGTTCCTAGGCCGAGTTTTTGGGTTTTGATCGAGATTTGAGTAAATTTGATATGGTTAGAGTCGTGAGTGAATGGGTGTAAGAATTTGTGATTTTTACCCAATTTCGAGACGTGGACCCGGGGGACTTTTTGGGGCAATTTTCCTAATTTCGCGTTTTAGTTTCGAATTGATTAGTTGAACTAGTTTCTTGTATTATATTTGCATTATGCAATTTATTTGAATAGATCCGGGCCATTCAGAGTTCGGTATTCGTGGCAAGAGCGTGATTTCAAGTTGATTTGAGCGGTTGAGGTATGTGGCTTGCCTAACCTT
>ML390399.1:40673-51785 GCA_005239525.1 Nicotiana knightiana | reverse complement strand
AAAAGGGATGTTAGTACCATCGAATAGTACTAGTATGTATGAACAACTCCACTCTAAAATAGAACCAACAATAAAGAGTAGGAAGGCAGTCATGGAATTCACATAACACTTCACAGGAATAGAGAATCACAGGTAGGGGTCACATAGTTTCTTATTTCGTCTTTCCATCCTTTTGATTTAATAGTCTCTTAATGCCAAGTGCCACCATTTACAATGCCATCGTGTCTTTTTTTTTTACACGGAGTCCGATCTCAGCCCGACCGGTTTACCCATCCCAAGTGAGACATAACCATATCCACAATTTATATTAATGTTTCCAATGTAAATGCCACCATGTGTACGGCATGACGTCCGATATCGGCCCGATCGGCTAAGCCAACTCACTTGGGACATCACTATTTCAATTAATTACTCAGTTCACATCTCATTTCCATCATTTATCACATAGTTCTCTGCACTTGGACACATAGTTCTCTGCACTTGGACACATTTTACAATTTGAATTTTATTCTCCTTTTTATCCATTAAATAGCATCATTCTTCGTATTAACGAGAACCAACATGTAATGAATTGCACACATAATAGAAGGATCATGTAGGATCATAATTCACATTTTCAAGTAGCATGGTGACATGATAGTCAACTAGAATAATTTAGAAACAGAAATCTTTCGACTCAACACATAAAAACAATCAATTCAAGTATGATCAAGTAAGGGACTCACATTACCTATTCGGACACCAACGAGTTGATTCTACGAAGATCAGAGTTAGCCATACATACCTAGACTGGGTCTTATCCCTAATTCCTACGAAAATTTTCGGAATCCTTTAGCTCTTTCAATTTATTTGACAAAATAGCATAATCAAATTGTAATTAGGAATTGGATCATAGTCCCAGCTCACTTGAGCATTACACCTAGATTATGAGTTTGCTAAGGTCCTATCCCCCGTTTCTTTCTATCTTTGCTCTTACTTTCCCACACATAGTTTAGAACCTCATGCATGCAAGGTCCCTTTCCTTACCTCCATGGACTACCTTACTAATGGCTCATTTTAGCTAATCATGGAATTTAAAAGCTGGTGTGGTAGAAACTTACCTCTTAGAGTGAAGAAGTTGGTATCTTGTTTAATTAGTCCCAAGCTTTGAGTGGTGATGGAGGATAAATTTGATGGAATTGGGACCTTGTCTCTAGAACCCTCTCTTTTCTCACTCTAAATTATCAGAGGAATGGTTTAAAATGGTGGGGAATGGGCTTTATGTTGGTCTGGGGTCGGGTTTAAAAATAATTAAATGGGGTGCCCCGACATATGTGACCGCATAATGGGAATGCGGTCTGCAAACCTGCCGCAAAAATGGCCTCAGTCAGGTGGAATATCTGATCGAGTATGTGGCCATTATGCTGCCCGCATACCTATTCTGCGGTCGCATAATGCGCCGCAGAACTCCCCTTGCAAAATTCCAAGGCAGATATGCGATGGATTATGTGGCCCGCATATTAATTATGCGATCTCATTTTGGGCCGCATAATTGGCCTCAAATTTGGCCAGTTTTTTATTCACTCTGCGGCTATTATGCGGTCCGTAGAGTGATTATGCGACCGCATAATGGGCTCCAGAAACGCACTCTTTCACGAACATTTTCTTCTAAGTCTGTAGGGTACTATTCAATCCAAAAGGTCCGAACCGCGGTAATTTTCCACCATTAAACACATAAATATAATCTCGACATCACGAAGTACCGATTTTCTAGGTAAAAGTTTACGGGGCCTTACAGTCTGCGTCTCTCGAATCTTTTGTTGCTAATCTGCCTGGATAAACTGAACCCGAAGGGGCTCCCAACTAGTCTTCCTCGACCCCGATCTTTGACTGATATCGGTTATGCACATCCGCCCAAGTCATAGCAGGGTACTCAATCAAGTTTTGTTTTAACTGTCTTGACGCTATCGAACTCTCTTTTAGCCCCTTAGTGAAAGCTTGAACAGCCCAGTCATCGGAGACTGGTGGTAACTCCATTCGTTCCATTTGGAACTGGGATACGAACTCCCTTAACAACTCGTTGTTCCTTTGTTTAATTTTGAAGACATCTGATTTCCTTGTTGCGACTTTTATAGCTCCAGCATGTGCTTTCACAAATGAATCCGCCAACATGACGAATGAATCGATAGAGTTCGGGGGCAGGTTATGGTACCAAATCATCGCACCTTTTGACAAAGTTTCTCCAAATTTTTTCAGTAGAACGGACTCGATCTCGTCGTCCTCCAAGTCGTTTCCCTTTATACCACAAGTATATGTAGTGATGTGTTCATTGGGGTCGGTGGTCTCGTTGTATTTGGGTATGTCAGGCATGCGAAACTTCTTTGGATAGGCTTCGGGGCCGCACTCGGGGGAAAAAGTTTTTGCATAAACTTTTTAGAATCCAGTCCTTTCAAAATCGGAGGCGCTCCCGGTATTTGGTCGACCCTCGAGTTATACGTTTCCATTTTTTTATCATTATCCTCGATCCTTTTCTCTCCTGACTCGATCTTTTTTGTGAGTTCTTCGAGAATTTTCATGATTGTGGGGTTAGCCCCCGATCCATTATTACTTGACCTCTCTGGCATTGGTTCAACACGGTGAGTAGTTTTCGGTCCCACCACGCTTGGAGTCTTTTGCTGGCTTTGCAACTGAGCGATAGCAATCTGTTGCGCTTGTAACATTTCGAAAATCACTTGGAGGCTGACCTCTCCATCTCCTTTACCTTGTGTTCTTTGACCACTAGGTTGAACCTCTCAGTTTATGCTTCCTCCGATGTCAGTGCCTAAGTCGACGTTTAAAGTAATGTGTGAACCAACATCGACTGGGTTAGGAACTGGCACTACCCCAGGATTAAGCGGTGGTACACTAGCCCCTGAAGCTGCTACATTATCATTTTCCACATGGAATCCGAGACTGTCATTACCATGTACTGGGTGCTTGCTGAGTTGGACATGTTTCTGAAAATAAAAAATCTTTGACAAGAAACAAGTGTGAAAAAATAACGAGTGTTATCAAAAATCGGTACTGAAATAATCACTATTATCTTTAGCCCCACGGTGGGCGCCAAACTGTTTACCCTAAAAACTGAGTAACAATCTAAATTTATAATGAGGTTTTAAAGATATGTGATCTAGTTCAATACCAATTAATAAGAAAGTAATATAAGATGTAAATGAACCAAACCGGTGTTACTTAAGCAGTATTGACCTCGAGGTCAATACTGCTTAAGTAGAAAGTATATTCTTTACCAATGATTGGATGATGTTTACAAATGATTGGGGTCCCTTTATATAGGAGGGAAACCCTGAATAAGGTACATTTCTATTTACAGTAAAGAATATCATTGGGATAGTTGTATAACCGCCTAGTACGGATTCGTACTAATTCGTACAAATCTATTCCTGAATTTACGCCATGATCTTGGGGACGTGGCGAGAATCTTTTACTTCCATAACAGACTCACAACGGTACTATTTTGGTAGTGATCGTACTGGGCTCCGATGATCTTCGGTAATTAGGTCTACGAGCCTCTTATTTTGGCTTCGAGCCCGAGCTTGGCCTTTATCGAACCTCAATCCTCGGTGTGACCTCTCGAACCTACAAAATTGGGGCATATGATTTTCACCTCAACCCTCGATGTGACCTCTCGAGCCTGCAAAATCGGGGCATACAATTTTGACCGTGTACAAAACGAAAGACTCATTTTAAATGGAAAGGGAAAAAATCGTCTTTTTGGTACATTTTTCACTAAGCGGAGGGTAGCTGTGCAAAGAACAAACCAAAGTGGGTATAAGATAGCGCAAAACTGAGCACTATATGAAAATTTTTGGTAATTTCTTGTCCTTCCTGTAAATAACTCCTCCCCTTAGTGGCCCATTTAGGCTAAGTCCATTAAAGTAAGTTAAGGGAGAGAGAAAAATCTCTTTATAACATCGTCACTCTAGTTTTCGAAATTACTGGTACACTCGTTATCACAACTGAACTCAAACGTGAGGATGACAAGACAACAAACCAAAGTAAAAACCCTTTAGTTTCCAAATTCTGTTGAAATATACCAAACATGGCCTTATCAATCCCAGCATAGCTCTTGCTGAAGCCACCCAATTATCGAGTCTTGCAAACCCTTGGAGGAGTTATTAGTGTCACAGTTAGAAAAAGAAAAGCTAATAATTCATTGTTTTCCAACTTGTGTTTTTATAATAGAGACAACCCTAGGTTGTATTCAGGTCTCACAAGAACAAGGTCGGCCTGCAATGATTATGATGGAGGGGGTGAAGTTTAAACTAGGTTGAAACTGCAACATGCATCAAAACCTAAAACAAGTTAAACCCTAAAAAAAATCAATGAAAGACACGGGTTTAAACTACTCGTCTTTAATTTAAACACCAAACATGATTAAAATAAACATATGTACAAAACATCAACCAGAAAACCTCAGAAGAAATCACAGAATAAACATATATAACTTCATGAATCATGTATCTGAAGTTAGCTTGTGAGCTAACTTCAAAATACTTTAGAAATCATGTCTCTTAAGTTAGCCTCTGAAAAGAGCTTACTTCAGAATACTTCAAAATATGAAGTTTTGAATAATGCCATACTTTATCGTTGTTAGCTTCAATCACAATTAATCCAAAAACAGATATAGAAATAAATTATAACAAACAATGAGAGCTTAAATCTCCAACATGCATCAAAACCTAACACAAAGTAAACCTTAGAAACTAGTAATTTCACCACTAATCAATGAAACACTAGGGTTTAAACTAATTGTCTTTACTTTAAACATCAAACATGATTAGACTAAACATATATACAGAACATCAACAAAAATGGAAACACCATCATTAGATTATTGCATAATAGGCGAATTGAAGCATAAAAAATGTGAAATACTAAAATCATACTTGTAATGGATACTAAACCTTGTCGCAAAAGAAGATTGTTGCTCTTTCGTCAGAGAAATGTGAGAATTTAACTAAAAAAATGAACACAGATGAGAGAGAGATAGAGAGAGAGAGAGAGAGAGAGAGAGAGGGAGAAAGAAACCTAGAAACACAATTGAAAGACGCCTTTTAAATGGAAAGGGAAAAAATAGTCTTTTTGCTACATTTTTAACTAAGCGGAGGGTAGCTGTGCAAAGAACAAACCAAAACCAAAGTGGGTATAAGATCAATGTGTGGCACAAAACTGAGCGCCATATGAAAATATGGGGATATGTACAAATAGCCACTAATAGAAGTTGTCTTTATTTTAAAGCCAGTGTTTTAAATGTATTTATTCTTTAGCCACTAGTTTAATGAACTTTTACCTCACTGGACGAAAATACCCTTCTGCTATAACTTATACCTAAGCTTTTATTAACGATCAGCACAATTAACTTCAGCAGCAGCAATAGTATTCAACTTGCCTGACTGTGATCGCGAACTTGGAGAAGCTTCTCCCTCCGATTTCAAACCATAGTATTCAACTTTCTCGTCCAAAAATCAACATAAATTTACAGTAACTTATGATTTTGTGTGTTTCTGTTGATTTTTATATCTTTACTATGAATTTGATGGTACAAATTAGATTTTTTTTTTTGAATTTCTGCATTGATAAGCTTAAGGACATCGCGTCCTGTAATAATTCGATAAAAATTGAGGACATAATGTTAAGGATTTGTTGTCCCCGTTTCAAATTGAATTGAAAACACTAAGGACACAATGTCCTTAACTTTTTTGTTGTTGTTCTGAATATTACGGAAATACTGTCATAGTTTTGAAAATTGTTTAAAAAAGTTAAGGACACTAGGTCCTGAAGTTTGATTTTCAATTTGAAAAGTTAAGGACACTAGGTCCTGAATTTTGATTTTCAAGTTGAAAACTTAAGGACACTAGGTCCTGAAGTTTTATTTTCAAGTTGAAAACTTAAGGACACTAGGTCCTGAAGTTTAATTTTGAAATTGAAAACTTAAGGACACTAGGTCCTGAATTTTAATTTTGAAATTGAAAAGTTAAAGACACTAGGTCCTGAAGTTTGAGTTTCAATTTCATAACTTAAGGAAACTTGGTCATGAAGTTTGAGTTTCATGTTCAAAAGTTAAGGACACTTGGTCCTGAATTTTAGGTTCCAAGTTCAAAAGTTAAGGACACTTGGTCCTTAACTTTGAATTTTAAGTTCAAAAGTTAAGGGCACTTGGTCCTTAACTTAGTCCTTAACTTACAGTACCTGTTCTTAATTATACAAGGATTGCTCTTGACTTGCAGGATGGAAACAATATGCATTATAGTTGCATTTAATGGTAGATGGACTGAAGACTATAAGTATCTTGATCATCAAACAAAGCTTTTTCTAGTACCTGAGGCAATTCAGTTTGAAGATTTCATTAAACAGATCTTTGAAGTTAATGAATTGGATAGAGACAAGTTTGAAGCAATGATATGATTTGATATCAACCTGGGAACAAGCAAGAGAATGCTTGTATCCAAAGATTTAGATCTTCACACATGTATAGAGTTACTAAAAACTCATTCACTCTTCAAGGGTTGTTGTTTCATTGCTGATATTTCGGAAAGAGATTTTGGATCAACAAGCACCCTTGAAAATGTCAACAGAGAAACTGAACATGACAATCAAAATAAATGCCAACAGATAATGGAAATAGATATGGTTGAAGCTCAACCAATAACTGAAGAGGTGCTTCAAACATTTGATTCTATTCAAGTTGAAGGACAAAGCATTCTAGACATTGACAACGAACAAGCTTTGGGTATTCAAGTCTTAGAGAGTGCACCGGTAATCGAAGAAGTTGCTGAAAAAACTTCTACTCAACTAACTAGACGAAGGTCAAATTCGAAACAAAAAGAATCCCCAACTACGATATTAAGAGAAAATACTTTGTTGGATGAAATAAAAGTGGGATTAATATTTGACAAAAAGAAAAGTATAATAAACTGTTTTTCGAATATAGCAATTAAAGGACATTTTCAAGGTTGTTAGATCAAACTCAACAAGATATTCGTTGAAATGCAATGATGATAGGTGTGGGTGGAGTGTGCGTGCTTTCAGAATTAAAGATTCAACATTGTTCAAGATAGTAAAGATCGAGAAAAATTATGACTACTCAGTTAACACTATGAAAGCTGATCAAAGGTATGCAACTTCAAAGTTAATTAGTGGTTACATTATTGACAATCTTCGAGAACTAAGGTTTGAAGTTACAACAGCTTTTGTCATGGCAGAAATGCAAAAATTGCATGGACTGGACATTAGTTATCACAAGGAGTGGTGTGCTATTCAACATGCTTCTTCTTTAATAAGAGGAACTCCTGAAGAGAATTATGAATTATTGTCTTCATACTTGTATATGATGAGAAGTAAAAACCCGGTGACATATACTAACATAAAGATAGACGACAACAACATGTAAACAATCAAAAAAGAGTTTATTAGTCTGTTTTATAAACGTTAGCACATGTTGTCTTTAACCAGTTAAAAAGTTAAAGACAGGCAGTCCTTAACTTTGACTTTCAAGTTCAGAAGTTAAGGACAAGGAGTCCTTAACTTTGACTTTCAAGTTCAGAAGTTAAGGACAAGGAGTCCTTAACTTCAACTTACATGTTTAAAAGTTAAGGACATGCAGTCCTTAACTTTGACTTACAAGTTCAGAAGTTAAGGACAAGGAGTCCTTAACTTCCACTTATAGGTTTATACGTTAAGGACGGGCAATCCTTAACTTCGACTTACATATTAAAAGTTAAGGACAGGCAATCCTTAACTTTGACTTTCAAGTTCAGAAGTTAAGGACAGGGAGTCCTTAACTTCCACTTACAGGTAAACAATCAAAAAAGAGTTTATTACCTGTCCTTAACTTCTGACCTTGTTAGTCTAACTTCAGGACTACCTGTCCTTAACTTTTGACCTTGTAAGTCGAAGTTAAGGACTACATGTCCTTAACTTTTGTTAACCTTATTTTATACTGTATTTTCAGGTTTGTTTATATGTTTTATACATATGGATCATCAATAGCTGGTTGGAATCATTGTAGACCAGTGATTGTTGTTGATGCAACTTTTTTGAAGTCAAAATTTTGTGGTGTTTTAATGATTTCAGTTTCAAAGGATGCAAATAACCAAATTTTCCCACTAGCCTTTGATATAGCAGAATCTGAAAATAACAATTCCTATGAGTGGTACTTTAGTGAGCTTCGCAATGCTATTGGAAACCGTGAGAACTTGATTCTTTTATCAGACATGCATCAAGCTATTGCATATGTCATTGCAAAGGTATATCCTGAAAGCCACCATGGGATTTGTATCTATCATTTGGAGCAGAACCTAAAGCGAAGAAAAGTGAAAAGTGAGGTCATACAACTTTTTCAAAGTGCTGCAAGAGTATACATGCGCAAAGAATTTCATCTTTACATGTCAGATATAGCAAAAGTAGATAAGAAGACTTATGACTACTTGATGGAAGAACCACTGGAAAGGTGGGCACGTTCTTGTAGTCCACGACGAATATATGACATGCTCACAACAAACATAGTTAAGTCAATGAATTATGTCCTATTAGAAGCAATGGAGCTGCATATATTAAGAATGATGGATTTCATCCAAGTGAAGCTACAACGTTGGTTTTATGAAAGAAGAAATCAAGAAGAAGGAACTTTTTATGATGTTTCTTGTTGGGTAGAAGAGGAATAGAACAAAAAGATAGATTTAGCATTTACTTTGAATGTAAGTATTATGTTCTATATTTAGGTTATTATTTTAATATAATTTAACATAATATACTAACTTATAAGTTTTCAACATTGAAGGTCTTCCCTGTTGATTCATGGCGTTCTAGAGTTGAAGAAGAAGGAATTACTTTCTTGGTGGACTTAAACAAAAGAACATGTGATTGTTTTCAGTTTCAATTTGATGAATTACCATGCATACATGCAATTGCAGCTATTGAGAAGAGAAACATCAAGAAGTCCAACTTTTGCTCGCACTGGTACTTAAAGGAATCTTGGCTGAAAACATATAAAAGACAAATACATCCTATAGACATACTGATTCTTGGAGAGTACCAGAGAGTGTTAAGTCATAAATTATTAAACCTCCAGATTTCAAAGTGCAACCAGGTAGAAGGCAGAAGAAAAGGTCATAATAGAACAACTTGTATATATTCTTCGGTAGTCCCTTCATTTTCTAGGAAGCATAGAGAAGAGTATATTTATTGACTCTTTTAAGCTTTTGCTATGAATTTGATTCATTTAGATTATTCTTATTTGAGCAGATGTCTGAATTTTCAAAATTTCTTTCCGCTTATGTACTGTTTTTTTCTTTTGATTTCAAAGTTCAGAAGTTAAGGACAGACTGTCCTTAACTTTGACTTTCAAGTTCAGAAGTTAAGGACAGGGAGTCCATAACTTTCACTTACAGGTTTATAAGTTAAGGACTCCCAGTCCTTAACTTCGACTTACATGTTTAAAAGTTAAGGACAGGCAGTCCTTAACTTTGACTTTCAAGTTCAGAAGTTAAGGACAGGGAGTCCTTAACTTCCATTTACATGTTTATAAGTTAAGGACTCCCAGTCCTTAACTTCGACTTACATGTTTAAAAGTTAAGGATAGGTAGTCCTTAACTTTGACTTTCAAGTTCAGAAGTTAAGGACAAGATGTCCTTAACTTCTACTTACAAGTTCAAAGTCCTTAACTTCGATTAACAGGTTCAAAAGTTAAGGACAGACAGTCCTTAACTTAAACTTTCAAGTTTAAAAGTTAAGGACATACAATCCTTAACTTCCACTTACAGGTTTAAAAGTTAAGGATAAGAAGTCCTTAACTTCGACTTACAGGTTCAAAAGTTAAGGACACTTGGTCTTTAACTTTGAATTTGAAAATAGACAAATCAATACTTGACAGAAACAAAGAAATTAAAAACATGATGCCTTCATATTACTTCTGAAATTGTAATTTTGCATAGCTGTGACAAAAAATTACGCTATGCAAACAAAATGAAATTGCCTTTTGCAAAATTTACAAGAAATTTCAGAATTCATATGGATTCTTTACAAAAAATCAACTACAACTAATTTTCTTTACAACTAAACTACAGCTCCTTCGGACAAAAAGTTTCATTTTCACTATCATTCGTCGCCAACATTTTCTGGTGGTGTATCATAACCAGAATTTCTTTTCCCCTCTCCAAGTGCCCAAAGATTTGCTGCAAGTTCTTTTCTAAAGTATTTTATGTATTCAGGTTGGAATTTCTCCACATCCTTTCCCATCATCAACAACTCTACATATTTGATTAGAAATGCACCACAATTAGTCCTATGAAAAATGTAAGATATGGAGTCAATTAAACAATAAATCTAAAGTACATATAAATTATATAACAAATAACAACACGTACGATCCATTTTGGCGTGGTGATATTTGCCACTGAATATCAAATTTGTTGAATGCATTTCCAAAATACTTGTGATTTTTCTCAAACTGTGAGAACTTTAGAAAGTTGGGGATCATGCGGGCATACATTTCAATGTGCTTCATTCCTGCCTCATATGGCTCACTATATATGGAATCATACATATTAATCTTTTTCTCATTCAATTCCAATACCCTCAACAAAAAATGTGTCACAGCATTATCCTCTTCTGAAGGAAGGCGACATGGAAAAAAGATTTTGTCAACCTCTGTCCAAGCAATTCCACATCGACGATTGTCACCCCGCACATATGGTGTCAGAATCAATTGATTATCACCACACCAAAAGATATTTGTAACATCTTCATTGAATTCTTTATATATATGTAGCATATAGTTATCAAAAACTATATCTATAGTTGTGCAACGAAAAGGATGATTGCGAGGGCGGTAGCATTCCTTCTTTCTCAAATAATATAGGACAATGTCAATTTGCTTCATAAAAAAGTAAAAAATAAAATAAATCCATCAGTCATAAAATAATTAAAAACAATAAATTAAGAATAAAGAAAATAAATACCTTGCGAATTATCAAACCTTATCATCAAGTACAAAGCTACTATGTGAAAGCTCAAGGAAGAACATTTTGCTACTGATTTTTAGCTGATACAATTTGTATGGATTCTTCCTCACAC